>JAQQPU010001155.1:49818-67318 GCA_029168905.1 Artemia sp. Kazakhstan ARC1039 | reverse complement strand
GTGGGGGTTGGGGGTGGGTCGGGGGTTATATGGGAGGATCTTTTCATGAAGGAAGTTTTCATGGGGGAAGGGACATTGCTATGAAGGGGGCGCCGGGTTTCCCATCATTATTTTAAAAAAATCTGAAATTAAATATGAAAAACAAGTTTTTCAACTGAAAGTAAGGAGCAACATCAAAACTTAAAACGAACAAAAAAAATATTAGCTATATGATTGGTTTCACCTTCTAGTCAATGCCTCGCTCTTTAAGCCAAAGATTTTTTAGTACTTTCATAAGAGCTATTTATTCTAATTAACGGCCTTTGTGATTAAGAGGTCATTTTTAAAGAATTGGAACAAAATTCGAACTTTAGCTTAAAGAGCAAGGTATTGACTAGGAGGCGAACCCCCTAATATACGTATTAAAAATATATGAATATAGAAGTTCGTTACGTAAGTTAATTCGTAAGATAGATAGATAGATAGATTTATTTTCCATATACCAGTAAAATAATTACATAACAATCTACAAATCCCCACAAAGGCTCCATGGCCTGTAGGAGGGGGATTATGAAAAGATCAAATAAACATTAAACATTTAAACGCTTAATATTTAAACAATATAAACATAACATTAATATTTAAACAAACATATAAACATAAGCATTTGAACTTTTAACATGTAAAGCATTTGCTTAATAAAACGAAAAAAAAGGAGAGTTCACTAAATAAGCTTTATCAAACTACAGTGAATCACAACATCTATAAAAAAAAAAAAAAAAAAAAGAAAAAAAAAAAAAAAAAAAAATAAAAAAAAAAAAAACTATTGGCAGCAGGCAAAAGTAAAGAAAATTAATCACATGAAAACAATGTTTTTTACTAGTCTTTTGAAGGTGCCAAACGAGTGGCATTCTCGAGCCGAATCGTGAAGGGTGTTCCATGTCAAATGACACGCAAGAAGAGGATTAAAATCGGATCTTATTGTTGGTGTATGGGGAATTTGGATATTTAGAGAACTACAGAGTTGATAATTTGACCGATCAGATACAAAAGAAGACGTAAATCTAAGGGACCTAGGAATATCACCATGGAGCTGAAGAAAAGCGAAAGACGCACAGGAAAGAATATAAAGTTTTTAATATCAAGTAACGGTTTAGTTGCCGTACGATTTACATCCTGGATAAGATTTATAGCTTTATCATAAGTATTCGAAAGCGGTTTGAGAAAAGAAGGAAAAGTAGACATCCATATGACTGAACAATAGGAAACATAAGAATGAATTAAGCTATGAAATAGGATTCTTAGAATTGGTCCTGGAAAGATATGTTTTAGTTTTCTTAGAATACCGAGGTTTCTGCATACCTTCATTTTAATCAAATCAATATGGTGTTTAAAAGATAAATTTTCATCTAGGAGGATACCTAGGAAACGGACATGGCCATCCTTTGGTCTACTAATAAAGCCTTTGGATATATGAATTTCAGATAATTGAGGACAAGCCTGGGATATACGAGAAAAAACTAAAAAACTAGTTTTAGAAACATTTAAGGCAAGAGAATTAGCATCAAACCAAATTGAAACTCTCTCGAAGAGGTCCACTAACTTTGTACGAACCTCATCCTTTGTTCTCCCAGAAGTAATAAGGATGGTATCATCGGCAAAAGTAACAAGAGAATCCGAGGTATGCAAACTATAGCTATGGGTAAGGGAAACTGTTGGATGACATAGACGACAGCAATAAAGAGGATTTTTATTTCTAACTGCAAAAATTAGGTCATTTGTATAAATTAAAAACAGTGCCGGCCCTAAAACTGACCCTTGAGGAACCCCCTGGTCAACACTTGATGGTGAGCGAAAAAGTGGATCAACAGAAATTATTCTACCAGACAAGAAAGACTTGAACCAATAAAACGCACTACCTCTTACGCCAAAATGAGAAAGTTTAAATAGAAGAACACTGTGGGTTAAAGAATCAAAGGCTTTACGAACATCCAGAAACAAAGCAGCAGGAATCAAATGAGAGTCTATGGCAGAGTCAAGATAATTCAGTAAAACTGCACAAGCATGCTCAGTCGAATGATTTGCTCGAAAACCAAATTGAAAACCGTAAAAAAAATCTTTAGAAGTAAGAAAATTATTAAGACGAGAAAGCATCGCCTTCTCAAATATTTTGCTAAACACAGACAACAAAGAAATTGGCCGATAGTTGGCTGGATCATTTCGTGTCCCCCCCTCCTTATATAATATGATGACTCGAGCACGCTTGAGACTACTCGGGAAAATACCATGCTGAAAGGAGAGGTTAATAAGTTTTGTTAAGGGATAAATAATGGAAGGAAGGAAGTATTACTTTAGTAGGAATATTATCAGGGCCAGACGACGAACAATTTTTCAATCCCATAACAATTTTAGCTATTTCTTTCTCCGTCGCTGGTTCCAAAAACATTGACTTCATACAAGGTGGACCAAGATAAGACCTGAAGTTGGATTCTGAATGAGAAGAGCCAACAGCCGAAGCGGTCCTTTTACCATAATTCGCAAAATATGAAGTAAATGCATCTTGAACATTCAGTTCACCTTCGATGATTTTGCCATCGAGATCCAAAAAAGAAGGGGCTGATGGAGACTGAAAAGAGGGCCTAAGCACAGAATTTATAACCTGCCAAGTTTTTCGTATATCTTTACCACAATCTGAAAAACAATTAAAATAATACTGGGACTTGGCCTTTCGACACACAGAATTATAAATATTCGTTATAAATAAACGTTCACAAATGAAATAAAAAAAGCAATTTTTTTTAACTGAAAGTAAGGAACGACGTTAAAACTTAAAACGAACAGAAATTATTCCGTATATGAAAGGGGCTGTCCCCTCCTCAACTCCTCGCTCTTTACGCTAAAGTTTGACTTTCTCAAAACTCACTTTTTTAAACAATAAAATTTTGTTTTAATTGCAAATTTTTTTAATTAACTTTAACGAAATTCACACCATCAGATTCAGCTTATCAACGAACATTATTAAAGAAGCTTCAAACTCCTATCTGCAAAAATGTGGAATTTTGCATTTTTTAATTAACTTTAACGAAAATTACACCATCACATTCAGCTTATTAGAGAACCCTATTAAAGAAGTTCCACGCTCCTATCTGCAAAAAGGTGGAAATTTGCATTTTTCGCTCAAAGAAAGATCACGATGCGTGCCCTCCAAAAAATGGAGGGCAACTAGGCCCCCTCCCACGCTCATTTTTCCTCAAAGTCACCCAATTAAAATTTTGAGATATCCATTTTGTTCAGCATAGTCGAAAATCTAATAAATATGTCTTTTAGAATGACTTAATCCCCCACAGTTCCCAGGGGAATTGCTGCAAGATATGAACTTTGCCCATTGCTTACATTTTGTATTGGTTATTGGGAAGTATACAGACATTTTCAGGAAGGATTTTTTTCAGGTGGGGGGGGGCTGGAGGAGGGTGTTACTCGGGAGAATGTTTTCGTGGAAGATGTTTCTTTGGGGTAAGGGACATTTTTATGAAAGGTGCGCCGGATTTCCAAGCATTATTTAAAAAACGATCAGAAATTAAATTAAAAAAAAAGTTTTTTCAACTGAAAGTAAGAAGCAACATTAGAACTTAAAACGAACAGAAATTATTACTTATATGAGGGGGTTCTCCCCCAAGTCAATGCCTCGCTCTTTACGCTAGAGTTTTTTTTAGTGCTTTCAAAAGAGCTATCTATTCTAATTAAACGGCTTTTGTGATTCAGGGGTTTGTGAATTAAATTTTTTTTTTAACTTTTAACGTAAAGAGCGCGGTATTGACTAAGGGGAGAACCCCCTTATATACGTAATAACATATACGTAATAAAAAAAAAACAAGTGATACGGCTCAATAGTAATCGAAACTTTTAAAAATGGAATTTTGATGTCAATAAATGTATCAAAAGAATGGGCTTATAATGCTGATTTGAAATACATACATTTTATTAAGTTTAGTATTACTCATCAAAGGCTACGAACCTGAGAAAATTTACCTGATTTTTTAAAGAGGGAGGAAACATCCCCTACAAGTGAAAGAATTTTAATGAAAATCCAACCGTCAGATTCAGCGTATCACAAAACCCTATTACATAGGTTTCAAGCTCATATCTGCAAAAATCTGCAACTATATCTGCAACGTATTTTTTTGCCAGGAGAAAAATATACGAATATAGAAGTTCGTTACATAAGATAATTTGTAAATTACGTCAGAACTAAATTTAGAAACAGCCATTTAGCAAAAGAAGAGTAAAATTTTTATGCAAATTTTGTTTACTTATTCAATGACGGTGAGCCAAAATAAAAGCTGCATTAACTAAAAAACGATCAGAAATTAAATTTAAAAAACAAGTTTTTTAAACTGAAAGTAAGGAGTGACATTAAAACTTAAAACGAAAAGAAATTATTCCGTATATGAAAGGGGCTGTCCCCTCCTCAACGCCTCGCTCTTTACGCTAAAGTTTGAGTCTGTCTCACAACTTTATTTTTTAAAACAATAAAAAGCTTTAGCGTAAAGACCGAGGCGTTGAGGAGGGGACAGCCCCTTTCATATACGGAATAATTTCTGTTCGTTTTAAGTTTTAATGTCACTCCTTACTTTCAGTTTAAAAAACTTGTTTTTTTTTTATTTAATATATTTAGAATCAACAAAATAAGCTGATTCTTTTGATATATCTATTGACATAAAACTTCCGTTTTAGAGTTTCGGTTATCACTGAGCCGCATGACTCCTTACTTAAAATTCCACGAGCTGTTTGATGTGATTGCTTTTTTCAATTTCTGTTGGTTTTAGTTTCTTTCATTTTTTGATGGGAATTTACAGTCGTTTTAAGTTTGAATTACTATAGGGCATTTTTCCTGATCGTCTTAGGTTTTCAAGTAGCTCTTTACTTTTCTTTGAGAATTTTTTTTTATTTTTTTTATTAACAACATATAAAACGCATCGGTCAAAATACAGATCGTTCCCAGTAAAGAGCAAATATCCGTATGGCCTTTAGAAGGCTTAGTGGGCAGAAGCCCTGGCCCTGCTCATGGTAGTTCCTGTTTCTTTTTAGGCGTGACTTGATTATTTATTTTATTTTCTCTTCGTTTTAGGATTTAATTATTCATATCTAGCAGTAAATATCTGTAATCTCTATGTCTTATAGCATTATTGTTCTTTAATTTGCTGGCTGCTTTGGGTTTCATTCATCCATTGATAGTAATATTTATCTTTTTAAGTTTAAAAGTTATAACATGATTTCATATTTGATCGGCTTAGGTTTTAATATGGCTCTTTAATTTTCATTGAGAAACTTGTTTTTCCAACAAAAAAAAATTAAAAAAAAAAAAATATCTAGCTGGCCCCGGAACACGGCCGATTACTTTAATTTTACCTTAATATATGAGTCATAAGCAATTGTAATCAAAGGTGGTAAACCCTAATTAAGTAACCAATTTAGGAACTAAAACCAACATTTGGCATCAAATCAATAGCACAAATCAAATAATTCTGAAAATAAAAGAAAAAAACTAGGATTTGAATGCAAGAAATTTTAAATTCAAAAGAGCTCAGATTCAGCTCAAATGGGATCGGGAATTAAGGAAGCAAATTAAAATACATATAAAAACGAATAATACCCTTTCTACTTTTTTATGTTATTTTAATATTCAAGCATTTAAAAATTATGGGGTCAGGTCTGCCTCTTATCTCTGTGCCTGTGCCTGAATAGGATATGGCTTCGTTTGCAAATTCATATTGATAACTGACAATAAATTAAGTTCACAGAGAAAATTAAATTTGAACACACAGGTCCAACAAACAAACAAAAAATAGAATTTGAAACTCAAATTCAACTTAAACTTAGATAGGGAAAGCAAACTGTAAGACATAGAATAATATGGTGAAATAAAAGATTCTTCAAATATTCCATTAAAGCTATGAAATGTAAGTGAAATTTTTCTCTGTCATGGAGGGCATAACTACGCTATGCCTGGTATAGCTATAAAGAGAAATAATGATTAGTTAGGTTTTATTTTGAAAAAAAAACTAGGGCCCATAGCAAAAATAAGGCTAACATTATTCAGAAATAAAGCAATGGCTCGAAGGACTAACTCAGAAAACATTAGTCACTTAAGCGTAAAAATGTAGGGGGAAATTGTTTTTATTCTTATAGGAAGACTTGTGTGCCCTACAAGACATGAGAATTTGGACAATCCGGCAGGCTTGATTCGCCCTCGGGTGAAAATTATAATGGACTGCTAAAAAACATGAAATTGAAGGATCTGTTACTGGTAGGTAAACGTCATACCAGGCATAAGGTTTTGTTGGCTTACCGTTTACGATTCTGATGAGTAGGAATTATTCTTTTTATGTAACCTTTAGCCTTCCCGAATCTTTTTGGTTCGAGACCCATAAGTAAAAGAAATAACGAAATTCAATAAGAAAGTTTGATCCTTAAAAATATTTATATTTTATTATTAGGAACTTGTCAGGCAGAATTAGGGTTTTTTCTTTTTTTTATTTGACTCGGTGTATTTCAGTGTTTTAACAAATGTAGTCCTTCTGCGCCGTCCAAATTAAAGGGAAATTGGTGTGCCTGGCCCCTCCCCTCTGATTTGTGGTGCCAATGGCTTCAGTGCATATGATACAATCTAGTGTCTAACCATTTCGCACCTAATACCTGATAAATATTCAACTGTCGCAATTTTCTCTATCTTAATGAATGAAAGTTTATATCCAGCAGTGCTCTTTCATGCATTTAACCAGGGAGGACGTTAAAAAATCTAAGTAAAAGTTCCGTAGCTTATGTCAACAGATTTTTTCATATTTTTTTAATTGCGCTTCTTATACAGCCGAGTTGTACTTACACCATTTTTCAATGAGTTGTTACATATTGAACATCTGTTTTAACGACCTTAATTTTTTTTTCTTTAACTTTTCGGGTAGTTAGTTGTACATGTGTGTCCCAAGATGAGATCTGAAATTTGAAGTTGATCAAATAATTCCGGTATTTATCTCTCATAGGAATGGAATTTAATTTCTGGATTTCATTACATTGTAGAAACAGTTTATGTATATCGGATTTCTAATTATAAAAAGGTAAGACCATAAGCAGTTAATTTTCATTTTTTAGCCCTAAAAGGACGTCAATTTCATGACAAGAGTAACTTAGCCATGGCTAATATTCTGGAGGAATTCAATTCATTTCACACGGGCAATTGGCCTATGCAGTGAAATTTATTTAGGTACACTTCTGTTAAACGGACTCTTTTATAGGTAAAGTTCTACCAAATCATATAATTGAGTTAGAAATAAAGTGAATACACCATTCGATGCCTTTTTTATGCTGATTACGAAAATAATAATCATTTCTATCGGAAATGAATTTCAGCCCCCCCCCCCTATATATACCTAACCTAACCTAACCCAGCCTAACCTAACCCTGAATTGGCATATATAGGGGGGGGGGGCTGAAATTCATTTCCGATAGATATGATTATTATATTCATAATCAGCATAAAAAAAGGCAACGAATGGTGCATTCACTTTTGTTCTAACTCAATAATATGATTTGGTAGAACTTTACCCTTTTATATAGTGCTAGTTTGGTTAATGCTAATAAAATAATATAACATAGGTTGAACATATAGTAGTTTAGAAACAAATTTGGGCTATATATTTGCACATTAGGGGGTCGGGGGCAAAGCATATCCTAAATACGTAACCTAACCTAGGTACCTCCCCCCCCCTAAACCCCAAAAATCAACAATTTAAATACAGTTCTTGCCTTTGTTTATATCCCAGAAGGCATTGTAAACATGTTTTCATCACGCGTCTCAGTCTATTTCGTGACTGGTATGCATTGCCTTAGATAAAAGAGTCCGTTTAATAGAAGAGTACCTTTATTTATGGTACTTTCGCATTATCAGGGCCCCTCTAAAGAACTCCAACAAGAGGTGCTACAGTCAAACGGGAAAGACGCAATGAAAATCCCGTTTTTACAAGATGATTCAATACACCGCAGTAGAGAAATACATTGTATAGCGTGGTTTTAAGATATTTAAAGCGTTGTTCTTTGATGTTTGGGGGGGGAGGTACCTAGGTCAGGTTACATATTTAACATATGCTATGCTTTGCCCCCCACTCCCCATAATGTGCAAATATATAGCCCAAATTTGTTTTTAAACTATTATATAGTCATCCTATTTTATTTCATTAGCATTAACCAAACTTGACTTTTTAAAGAGGCCCTGATAATGCAAAAGTACCTTATTTATAAACACATAACACAATCAAAAAGTAGCATGTGCAAAAATAATTTTCAGAAAGATTATTACATTAAATATAATTCCAGGAGAAATGGAGGACAAATCCATTACCTCCTCTTGCGATTGTCCATATTCAGGTTTTATGATATAGCATGCACATTGTTCTCTCCCCTTCCTCAAAGTTTACATGATGCGGTCCGCCATAATAAGTCGATAATGGATTGCTAATCGAATCTGCTGGTCAAAAACTGAAGTGCCGGCACTCTATCAAGGGAGAGAATCACCGGTTTTTTTTATCTTTGGTATTTGGGCCAAGAAAATACAACGGCTTATCAAATTCTGCCATTACTGTTAATATGACAATAAGAGAAAACTTGGGGAAATGAGGTAATTTACAGCCAGAGAAAAAGAAGGGAAATGCAAATTCTTAAGCCGAAACCTTCGCTCAACCGTCCTTGGGGCAGACAGAAATATAGACAAGCGTCAACAACTAAATAGGAAAAAAAGGAGACCCGAGAAAATCTTTGGTAAAATTCTAGTTTAGCTACTTCTCACTATTTTGGAAAGGGGTTAGGCTAGAAAAATGAAACTTTCAGTAATGAAGCAAGGGCTAAAAACATACTCTGGGAAGGTATTGCCAAGCTTCTATATTAACCCTCTTCTGATTTCCAAGTCTTAGAATTTTGCCTACTTGACAAGTCTATATACCTATTGAAATTTGGACAAAACAACATTTTACCTTAATTTTCAGTTATCAGTTTCTTTTTCTTTTGCTTTAGTTCTGAAAATGCAATTCCTGTTATTTGAGTAGAATTTCAAGCCACATCAATGGGTTTTTTTTTCAAAACTTAGGAAATGTACCTGTATATCCTTAAAACCTTATAAATTGGGACTGAGCAAAGTTGTGAAGCTAAAAACAATTTTGTTGTACTTTATTTAAGTATAAAATTTATTTTGCCAGGTTTCACTTTTGAAACACACAGATTTTTAAATGTCATCAAAGGTCAGGACTTTCTAGAGGGTGAAGGAGTGGAGATAGGTAGTTCAAAATACCTTCACAGGACATACTTTGGCCTATAGAACCATTCCTGAAAGTTTCATTTGCCTAACCTAACCCCTTTCCAAGATAGTGAAAAGTAGCTAATCCAGAATTTTACCAAATCTTTCACAGTTAATAAAGAAGGTAATTAAAGTCGATTCCGCACGTACATGACTTGTAAGGCACTCAAATATTCCAAAAAAGTTATAATTCCTGGTCCTTGATTAAGCAAGTTTGGCTACTCTAGCTAGGTATAGGTAATACAATCAAATGGTCCCCCCGTATTTGTTTTCTTTTGTTCAGTGGAAGAGGGGGTACTTGCGTATTATAGCAACCATACTCAAGAAGGGAATTCGAGTTAATCATAATGAAATATACCAAAACACGATGAAAATATAATACTTTAGTAACAAAATTATGGAAACTACAAGAGAGAATTATGGAAAACTGGCCGCCCCGAACGCATTATATTGAATACCTAACCTAACCAACTCTGTATATTAAATATATAATTAAATATACCTGCATAGTAATTTATATCTCCCAGGCTAAGCTAATTATCTCCGACTGAGAGAGAAATCGGTCTTATACCAGTTCGAACTACAGTGTGGTCGCTATAATACACAAGTACCGAAGAGGGTTGTGAAACAACTTCAAACAGAAGGATACAGGGGCTCAAAAAAGAAATTTTTTAGTCAAACAGGTTTCTTTCTTAAGATAAGTTTAAATTACCTACCTCAATACTGAATATTTGGAATTTTTTCAAATTTGGCATATAGGTTGCTTTTCTTGAAGTAGGCCTATTAGCAGGGGCATCGTTTGGGAGGGGCAAGGGGGGAAGTTGCCCCTCCAATAATGTGGAGAATAAGTTATTATATAGCCCATGCTCCTTGAACATCCGGATATGGACCCCTCTTTCCCCCCCCCCTCCAATGAAAATACTGTAGATTCGCCCCTGCCTATTAGGTCTGGCAGGATAATTCCTATGATTTGAGCTGAATTCTTAGCTTAACTTGGGCTTAATTTTGAGCTTGATTCTCGGCTCAATGGGATTACAAGCAGAGAAGGAGTTGGAGGAATACGCTTGGAAACATTTTCTGGATCCTAATTATAGGCTACCCATTCTTGGATGTTCATTCAGCTATTTTGACAGTTTTCAGGGCTATTGAAAAATCACCCTTCTCCCGCTTCTACACATTTTTGAACTAACAAGAAAACACAATTTTTTATTTTTTATTTTAATAGCGCTTGCATTTATTTCTTTTCTATGAATGTAAAATTCGTGCTGTGTCTAATTAGGTGATAATATGTCACTACTGCTTATCATTAGATAGTTTGCACCTTTACGGTAATTATCTTGGTTTTCAAGCTCTCAGGTGATTCTCTATGGCAAAACATTGATTAAGCGGCTTTTCACTCTCTTTTGGAATTGTTGAGCAATGTGAATGAAACTTGCGAATACCCAAACCTAGAATTAAGGCACTGAAAATTGTTTTCCGGCTTTCGCATCCGATCCTACATATAGAACTTAAAACTTAACATATTCCATTTGACAAGACTGACTTGCAAGCCTATATTTCCTTGGACTGTAAGTCGTGGCAAAGCAGTCTCCAAGAAAGAGTTAGGTTAATTTTTTTTTTTTTTTTTTTTTGAGCTAGGACCCACTTTTAATAATTTGAAAACCAGGAAATAAAATACGCAAATTCTTGTTCAAAATGAGGAAAAACGAATAGCAAGTTAAAAAAACTATAGAAATAATGGTCTATTTTTTTAACAAGAAGACGAAGTATAACAGAGGAAATTGCAAAAGGATATTACAAATTACAAAATCAAAATAACAAACGGCCTCCTACAATAGGTTGGAATTCAATGGACCATATTTGTTAAGAGAATGTTTACTAAAAGATTAGTATGTACACATATATAAGAAAACACTAGTCATTAGGGGTGTCACATCTAATTACCTGAAATTTATCGTAGCAAGACTTGGTGTAACTCTTATAAGGGTGTGAATCCATGCGCCTATCCAACTAATGCTCTAACAGAAGGACTACCGACCTCTTATATTAGTTGATTTAGTGACAGGGGTAAAATACAAATGTACAGTACGATTTTAAACTGACTGGTTGTGACTAAGCATGGCAATCACAGATCTGCGAGTACCGTAAGAGACTTGAGGCTTTTCATATTTCTGCTCTGCCTTTGCTATGTGCTTCAAGCAGGAGCAAAGATAAAATGGTATTGTGGATGGAGGTCAAAATTATGAGTGTTCGATGTATTTCTATTTTTTCCCTACCATTCATTCTTGTAGACTCAAATCATTGCTACTCTACTACAGTCTCATATATCCAACCGCATACACATATTTAATAACAGTCATTTGATGATACTTAATTCATAGATATCAAGTGATGATACGTTTGATACTTAATAATGACAATTGTTAAGACAAGCCGCTGCTACCACAAATCTATTCAGCTTGTGGGCATTTAGCTAGGGGCTGCGCACCAGCTCGTTTTGGTGCAAATTGTTGAGTTAAGTCGTTACAATTTTATGTTGTATTTTGAACATCAGATCCCTCGTATCGCCAGCAAGGTCACCAAGGACGTTGCTCTCGTGATATTCTCTCACTTCTGCAACTAAAAAGTTACTGTTGACGTTAATGTCCAAAAAAATTATATTATCCCACGTAAAGTTATAGTAAAAAAAGTTATCCTACATAAAATAGCCACCCCCCCCGCCCAGAAAAATCTTCCTGGATAGTCCCGTTCTTGCTGTAAATTCCTTCCCAAAAATTTCTCACGGGTGATTCCGCCTGAAAAATTCTCCTTAGCATACTTTCATTTGAAAAAGCATTTAATTTCTGATCTTTTTTCAAATCATCTTAGAAATTCCCCTCCGTGGAAAAAATTTCTCGCGGAAAATTTCCCCACAGAAAATTTCCGTTATGGAAAATCTAGCTGGAACTTCTTCCGTGGAAAAAATCCTCTCAACAATTTTACCCCCACTGAAAATTTTCCCCAGAACATCTTCACATGCAAAATTGAGTCGGCAAAGAGAAAGTAAGACACATAAAAAAAAAATCGCATATGAAACCTGGAACATTCTTCCGGTGTTAAATTTCCCCTGGAATGTTTTCATCCTCGGAAATTTCCCTCCCCTTGGAAAATTCACCCCTCGGAAAATCCCCCCTATAAAAAAAGTGTGCATATAATCCCAATAACCAATACTATTCGTAAACAATGGGCTAATATCATTATTGGCAGTCCTTTCCCATGGGGATGTGGGGGGTCATTTTACCCTCATATGTACAGTTATTGTTGATCAACTATGTTGAATAAAATGGCTACCTCAAAATTTTGATTAGATAACTTTGGTGAAAAAAGGGGGTGGGAGATGGGCTAGTTGCCCTCCAATCTTTTCGTTTATTTAAAAAGCGCACTAGAACTTTTGCTTTCCCTTCGAATGAAGCCTCTTCCGATATTCTAGGACCATTGGCTTGGTACGATAACCCCCAAGGAAAACAAACAAACATGCATCCTTGATGTTTCCTCTAGCAAAAAAATACAAAATTCATATTTTTGCAGATGGGATCTTGAAACCTGTACAGTAGGCTTTTCTGAATCGGATGGTGCGATTTTCATTAATATTCCTTGTCATTTTGGTGTTTCTCTCCTTTTTCGACAACTAGTAAAATATTGTATTGGAATGTTAATAAATTGAGAGGGAGTAATCATCCGGACTTGTCCCAGTTAAAGGTAGGAACGGAGCTACAATTTGTGATAAGGAAAGAGTTAAAGAGAGATGGGCAGAACATTTTGAGACTGTGCTAAACCGAAATAAAGTTGCAGGAAAATATATTGAGAAAAATGAAAAGTTTGTGATACCTTGGACATGAAGGAATATTTATTTTGCGAGGAAGTATTAGCCATAGTCAAACAATTCGTGGTAAGGAACTGTATGTAAGGAGCGACCCGGCTCAATAGTAACCGAAATTCTAGAAAACGGGATATATATGATACCAAGAGATGCATCAAAGGAATCAAATTTTAATGCTGATTTCAAATATATAAGTTTCGTCGAGTTTAGTCCTACCCATCAAAAGTTACGCGCCTGAGAAAATTTGGCTGATTTTCAAAAAAAAGGGGAAAGACCCCCTCAAAGTTATTTAATCTTAATGAAAATCACACCATCATATTCAGCGTATCAGAGAACCCTACTGTAGAGGTTTCAAGCTCCTATATTCAAAAATGTGGAATTTTGCATTTTTTGCCAGAAGAAAGATCACGGATGCGTGTTTATTTGTTTTTTTTCCCCATGGGTGATCGTATCGACCCAGTGCTCCTAGAATATCGTGGGTGGGCTCATTTGAACGGAAATTAAAAGTTCTAGTGCCCTTTTTAAGGATGACTTAATTCCCCGAAGTCCTCGGGGGAGGGCTGAAAGTTATGAACTTTACCCAAAGTTAACATATGGTATTGGTTATTGGGAAGTATAAAGACGTTTTCAGGGGGGGATTTTTTCTGGTAGTGGGGGGAGGGGCGTGGGTTGGGGACTATGTGGGAGGATCTTTCCATGAAGGAATTGTCATGGGGGAAGGGACATTGCTATGAAGGGGGCACCAGATTTCCCAGCATTCTTTAAAAAAAGACCAGAAATTAAATAAAAAAAAATAAGTTTTTCAACTGAAAGTAAGCAGCAACATCACATCTTAAAACGAACAGAAAATATTACGTATATGATTGGGTTCACCCCATAGTCAATACCTCGCTCTTTAAGCCAAAGATGTTTTAGTACTTTCATAAGAGCTATTTATTCTAATTAACGGCCTTTGTGATTAAGGGTAATTTTTAAAGAATTGGAACACAATTCGAACTTTAGCTTAAAGAGCAAGGTATTGACTAGGGGGGCGAAACCCCTAATATACGTATTAAAAAAAGCCTAGTTGCAGTGGACAAATGAGGGCACGCGGGCGAGCTGCTTGAACGATGGAATTGCCAATGACAAGCACTTTGAAGGAAATATCGGTTCCAACGAATATTTCATCTAAGAACACCATTAGGCTATCAGGTAGAGAGCCTTCCAGCTGTTCTCCAGAAGAAATCTGCTTTGCGGTCATATATGATTTCTTCGGTGCTGGCAGTCCTTTGATATCACTTTTGATAATCTTTGCTGCAGCTCTAATAAGCTTGATTTTCTCACTCTCTTCGTTATCGGTTTTGTCCAAGTAATAAAAATTTTGGAGTATCGCTGATGCTTTTTCTTTGAATGTCACCACGTCAGCCTTACCGTCAATAGTTGAAAATACTGGTCACTGAAATATTCCAGAAGCTTGCTCTTCAAGTACTTGTTACAGTACGGTTCAAGGTCTGTCCCATTCAAAAGCTCTCCCATTTTAACAACAAGTTCACTGACTGTATACTGTTGTTCGTCATTTTCTTCGAAAAAAGTGGCCAGCTTCAAAAACGCCTGATATCTTTCATCGTGACCTGGCCTCCCCCTTTTTGGACGTTTTTTTATCTGGCTCAGTATCTTCGAGTATTCCAAAAAGTTATTGCATCGCAAATCTGGCTGGAAGGCTCTTATTTAATCGAAACATAGAAGAACAGGCTGCGTGATAAATGGCGTCAACTGCGTGCAGGTCCGACACTGCATATATTCGGCGGAAAACGTTATTTGACCAATCATCATCACGGCTTTCGCACACTGCCTTTATACTCTCTTCAAAGTCTTTAGTCCAAACCCTGTACCACTCGTGTCCTTTTCTGTGGGTAGTGTTGAGATTTTTCCTTGTAGTGCAGAAAAAGCAATACTCTTGGAAGTTGAAACTTGGAGTCCGTGATCGGAGTACCACTTTTTCTGCTTTCGTCTTTTCTTGCAAGGTTCGTCGTCTCTCATTCTCAATTTTCGACAGGTATATTTTGTTTGTGAAAGTCTTTCTGAAAGTAACATGGACTTGGTTCCCTGCCTCGACAGAGATGCTGGTACCTCTCGTTTTTCTAGCTTCATTGATCGCCGTAGCTCCTTTTTCTGCCAGTACCGACGATTCTGAGGTGTCTATTGAACAAAGGGGCATAAAACCCCTCCCCAGTTCAGATAGGTTACTAAAATAAATGAACTGTCAATCTTATTGAGGGCCGGCGTCGAGTATCATGGGTGCTTTAAGGATTCTTGACCAGGGAAATCTGACAGTCAGTTCCGCGAAAGGGACCGGCGATAGTCGATAGTACTCTCGCTTCCACTAGAGAAATAGCTTTTTCGTTCAGCCTAGCGGCGTCGACCGTGCTGCACTCTAGCGACTTGTTTGCTGTACTTAAGTTTTCTTCAGACAGATTGCGCTGATCAAATATGTGTCAGAAAAGAGAGGTAGGACGAGCGTAGAGTCTTCTTTCCTTTCTATATTTCCTTCCTCCGATTCCTTTCCGCTTCCTAGTAGTTACGTTACAAAAGCATCGGCAAGAAAAACAAACAAAAACGCACCTGTGTTAAATCTCCGCTCGGACTCCAAAATACTTTCCATTTGAGTAGTTTTTTTGCAGATAGGTGGCTCTACAAAGCTCAGCAGACTGAAGGAACTTTGAAAAGAGTGTAAGATCAAGGCATGGTGTAACAGAAAGTGAATATCAGAAGGGACTTTCCAGCTGGTTGAAAATGTCGTCACCAATAAAGCTCGGTAGGAAAAGAAATGGATTCGGAACGCCGGTAGGTTATTTGTTCAGATGGGGAAAAATGAACCGAAAATTCGTGCTCCTCTTAGAAAAATACCCCGTTTTTTTGTTTCTATTTTTATTTTTTTTTTTTTTTTTCTTTTTTTTTTTTTTTTTTTTTTTTTTTTTTTTTACTTCATACAAAAACAAAAACAAAACATAAAAAAGAATTGAATGATTAAACGTGATGTTTCTGTCTAATAAAAGAGCACAAAAACAATCGTTTCTTAAAAGAGAAACCATCAATAAACTACTTTTCTTTTCCCGGTTCCTCATTCTCGGATTCTGGAAATATATAAAAAATAGGCGCAAAAAACGTGAAAAAAGGGAATTTCGCAACGGGATGAAGATTCAGATATTTGATATGTTGTAGAGCTCTCTTTTTTGAACACAGTGGTGCAAAAATAATTTCTGTACCAATTTTTTCCTGGTTCGACCATTTTTTCCGTATCTTTCCCCTACTATTATTTGTTTTTTTGTTCTTTTGTTTTTTTCCCCCAGGGGTGATCGTATCGACCCAGTGGTCCTAGAATATCGTGGGAGGGCTCATTGGAACGGAAATTAAAAGTTTTAGTGCCCTTTTTAAGTGACCAAAAAAATGGAGGGCAACTAGGCCCCCTCCCACGCTCATTTTTTTCCCAAAGTCACCCGATCAAAATTTTGAGATAGCCATTTGTTTCAGCATGATCGAAAATATTATAACTATGTCTTTTCGGATGACTTAATCCCTCGAAGCCCCCAGGAGGAGGGCTGAAAGTTATGAACTTTACCCAATGTTAACATATAGTATTGGTTATTGGGACCCGGCTCAATGGTAACCGAAACTCTAGAAAACGGTATTTTGATACAAATAGATACATCAAAAGAATCGGATTTTAATGCTGATTTCATCAAGTTTAATCCTACCCATCAAAAGTGACGCGCCTGAGAAAATTTGGCTGATTTTCGAAAAAAGGGGGAAAGACCCCCTAAAAGTTATAGAACCTTAATGAAAAGCACACCATCATATTCAGCGGGTCATAGAACCCTACTATAGAGGTTTCAAGCTCCTATCTACAAAAATGTGGAATTTTGCATTTTTTGCCAGAAGAAAGATCACGGGTGCGTGTTTATTTTTATTTTATTTTTTTTCCCCAAGGGTGATCGTATCGACCCAGTGGGCCTAGAATATCGTGGGAGGGCTCATTGGAATGGAAATTAAAAGTTCTAGTGCCCTTTTTAAGTGACCAAAAAAATGGAGGGTAACTAGGCCCCCTCCCAAGCTCATTGTTTTCCCAAAGTCACCTGATCAAAATTTTGAGATAGCCATTTTGTTCAGCATGTTCGAAAATATTATAAGTATGTCTTTTAGGATGACTTAATCCCCCGAAGTTCCCGGGAGGAGGGCTGAAATTTATGAACTTTACCCAATGTTAACATATAGTATTGGTTATTGGGAAGTATACAGTACAGACGTTTTCAGGGGAGATTTTTCCTGGTTGTGGGGGGGGG
>JAQQPU010001155.1:28975-45000 GCA_029168905.1 Artemia sp. Kazakhstan ARC1039 | reverse complement strand
AACCCTCCCCCCCCCCCCTCCCCAACTTTTTTTTTAAGATAATTTTTTTTCTGATAATTTTTTTTATATCAACATCCTTTGCCAGTTACATCGAATAAAATTGATTAAATATAAGTGTCGGAGTGAATAAATTTTTTTTTATCAACATCCTTTGTCAGATACATCAAAAATAATCGACAAAATCTAAATTTCAGAATGAATAAATTCTCTAACAACATCCTTTATCGGATATGTCGGATAAAATTGACAAATTCTAAGTGTTAGAGTGAATAAAATTTTTTTTATCAACATCCTTTGCCAGATACATCGGATAAAACTGATAAAATATAAGTGTCAGTGTGAATAACGTATAAGTGTCACGTGCGTGCACGTAACCTCGTCTAAATTAATCTTAAAAAATGAAATAAAGCTATGTCGACTTTGCATATTTTATTCAACATATCCGAAAATTGATGCTGAAAAAGCATTTATTCACTCTGATATTTAGATTTTGTTAATTATAATTGTTGTAACTGATAAAAGATGTTGATGAAAAATAAATTATTCACTCTGATACTTAGATTTTGTAAATTTTATCCCATGTACACGAGAAAGGGATACTGATATAGAATTTAATCAATCTGATACTTAGATTTTGTCAATTTTATCCCCATGTACCTGAGAAAGGGATGTTGATATAGAATTTAGTCAATCTGATACTTAGATTTTGTCAATTTTATCCGATATTTTATCCTATGTATCCGAGAAAAGGATGTTGATATAGAATTTACTCACTCTGATACTTAGATTTTGTCAATTTTATCCGACATATCCAAAAAAGGATGTTGTTAAAGCATTTATTCATTCTGAAATTTAGATTTTGTCAATTTTATTTGATGTATCTAACAAAGGAGGTTGATAAAAAAAAAATTATTCACTCTGACACTTAGATTCTATCAATTTTATCCGATGTATTTGGAATTTAATCACTCTGATACTTATATTCTGTCAGTTTTATCCGACATATCCGACAAAGGATGTTGATAATGAATTTATTCACTCTGATACTTAGATTCTGTCAATTTTATCCAATCTATCCAACAAAGGATATTGATAATGAATTTATTCACTCTGATACTTAGATTCTGTCAATTTTATTCAACATATCTGACAAAGGATGTTGTTTCATTCTGAAATTTAGATTATGTCAATTTTATTTGATGTATCTGTCACAGGTTGTTGATAAAAAAAAATTATTCGCTCTGGCACTTATATTTTATCAATTTTATTCGATGTATCTGGCAAAGGATGTTGATAAAAAAAAATTATTCACTCTAATACTTAGATTTTGTCAATTTTATCCGACATATCTGACAAAAGGATGGATGTATCTGATAAAAAACTTTGAAAACGAATTTATTCTTTCTGGTCCTTAGATTTTGTCAATTTTATCTGATGTATCTGACATGTGATGTTGATAATGCATTTAAGGGATATTGATAAAGCATTTATTCACTCTGATACTTAGATTTTGTCAATTTTATCCCATCTATCTGAGAAAGGGATGTTTGTATAGAATTTAATAACTCTGATACTTAGATTTTGTCAAGTTTATCCCAAGTATTCGAGAAAAGGATGTTGATATAGAATTTAATCAATCTGATACTTAGATTTTGTCAATTTTATCCGATATAGCCGGCAAATGATGTTGATAATGCATTTCAAGGATGTTGATAAAGCATTTATTCACTCTGATACTTAGATTTTGTCAATTTTATCCCATGTATCCGAGAAAGGGATGTTGATATGGAATTTAATCACTCTGATACTTAGATTCTGTCAGTTTTATCCGACATATCTGACAAAGGATGTTGATAATGAATTTATTCTCTCTGATACTTAGATTTTGTCAATTTTATCCCATGTATCTGAGAAAGGGATGTTGATATAGAATTTAATAACTCTGATACTTAGATTCTGTCAATTTTATCCAACATGTCCGACAAAGGATGTTGTTTCATACTGAAATTTAGATTATGTCAATTTTATTTGATGTATCTGACAAAGGATGTTGATAAGAAAAAATTTATTCACTCTGACACTTATATTTTATCAGTTTAAATTCGATGTATCTGGCAAAGGATGTTGCTAAAAAAATTATTCACCCTGATACTTAGATTTTGTCAATTTTATCCGACATATCCGACAAATGAAGTTGATAATGAATTTATTCATTCTTAAATTTAGATTTTGTCAATTTTATCCGATGTATCTGGCAAAAGATGTTGATAAAAAAAAATTTATTCACTCTAACACTTAGAATTTGTCAATTTTATCCTATGTATCCGAGAAAAGGGTGTTGATATAGAATTTAGTCACTCTGATACTTAGATTTTGTCAATTTTATCCGACATATCCGATAAAGGATGTTGTTAAAGCATTTATTCAGTCTGAAATTTAGATTTTGTCAATTCTTTTTGATGTATCTGACAAAAGGATGTTGATAAAAAAAAAATTATTCACTCCAACACTTATATTTTATCAATTTTATTCGATGTATCTGGCAAAAGATGTTGATAAAAAAAATTATAAAAAAAAAATTTGGGGAGAGGGGGGGGGGTTGGAGGGTGGAGGGAGGATAGGGGGAGGGGAGTTAGGGGCAGGAGTTGGAGGGTGGGCAAAAAGTTGGAGGGGGGCAAAAAGTTGGAGGTGAGGGGAGGGGGTCCTTGGGGTTGGGGACCTAACAACACTGTTCAAATGGTAGTTGTGTATTATACCGAACACAGTTGAGAATTGCCCAAATAAAAAAAAAACATGTATCTCTGAATAGGAGTTAGCATTCCCTCAGATCGTTTACCATTTTCATTTCTGTCAATGCCTATAATCATACCATAATGAAGAATCATGTTTAACATTAGATATGTGAACGGCCATGACTCTATCAGAAAACTTGATAATTAACTCCAAAACCATGGTATGGTTTAACTCCAAAAATATGGTAGACACCCTCGTTGTAAATATTATAGCTACATTGGGTACCTGTCTTCTCTCTATCATTATAGCTACATTGGGTACCTGTCTTCTCTCTTTAATTGACACAGTAATGTCCTATCTGTCTTCTACCTATCATTGAGACAGTAATTTTCTATCTGTCTTGTACCTTAGATTGAACCATTACTACTTATTTTATCATACTCATCTTTCAAAACTAAAAGATTATTGCGAAAACAAATTAACTAAAACTAAAAACTTTCAACTAAACATCTCCCGAAAATTAATTGAACCTTCAAACTTCACTCTGTGATGAAGCATTATGTGCTAGTTCTAACAGCGGTAATTGAGGGGAAGGGACGTCCTTGACCCCTTAGTTTTGGCTGTTGCCTTTAATGACCTTTAAATCACCTTTGTTGGTCATTTCATTGGAAAAAGCACTTGTTTCATTTAAAAAAGTTGGGGAAACGACCGAAAGTGCACTTTGTGGGAATGTGCTATCAAGTCAAATTTATAAAAAGTGATTAAGTATAAATATAAGCTTTTAAATGAGCCCTTAATCAGCTTTCTTTGTTACAGTAGCCTTTGAGGTTCTGCTAGTCAGTAGGGGATTTATAAAGCCCTGTCTTCATTATGGCTTTTTCAGGCGAAGTCGGCGGAGTAAAAACAACTTTTTGCTCATCGAAAAATAAACGTTCCTGAAAAACATGTATTGTTTTGTGAAGTATGGATAATGAACTTTATGTTAAAGACTGAAAGTTTTTCTTAGCTTCTAAGGTTGTTTGCAGTATTTTTTAGAGCTGTCTTATCTCCCCTAGATCGGTGATAATTAAAATGATATTAAAAATAAGTTTTCAACGGAAACTAAGAACTGACATTAAAATTTAAAACGAACATACATTATTCCAAATAAATAAAAAAGATCATGGCAGCGTTTTTTCTGCATTAAATCTTAATAAAAAACGAACAAAGACTAATTTTAAAGAAACAAAGTTTTTCCAAGGGAAGTAAAGAGCAAAGTTGAAACTTAAAACGGACAAAAATTATTACTTCACAACCTATTTAATATATATTAATATAACTAGTACAAATAAACCAACTAATTATGTTTCCCTATGCTTTTATGACTATACAAAACTAGCGCTTTACTGAAAACACAAAAGTCAAGTATAAAATACAGGATTATTGATTTAAGAGTTAAAAGTGAGTATGTAGCGTGACAACACTAAACGAATCTATAAAGCTTTTCATAGTCTTACACCTGTTGTGACATTAGTAACTTTCAGTATACAATTAAAATTATCTTAAAAACATGAGCGTAAAACTAAATATTTTTTAATAGCCACGAAGTAATTGAACAGCGTACAGAAATATTGAATTGATTTATCAAGCAGCATTTTGCTCTCACCAGCTATAATAAAAATAGTGGGTAATATACAGTCTTAAATTGTAAGAAATATGCTTTAGTATCACTTGAAATGAAGAACACATAAGAAATGATATGAACTCTGGAAATCCGATTATTTCACTCTATACAAGAGTCAATTTCATATGATGCAAAGTCTATGGCTAGTCTATAGTCCTAATACTATCAAGATGGCCTTACTTCGAGCTTGTGTACAAACTAATCATGACATGTCCTTTTATGGACCAAAACGAGAGCTGTCATTGAACTGAGCCATTGCGCAGAAGTGATACCAAATTAAACGTAAAAAAAAAGAAAATCCTAAATGTGGAGAGGGGCAGCTATTCCCGTGGTTAACATCTGATGATGATTCAGAATACAGGGCTGGTCTTCCAATCCTGAACTTGTGGATGCGTGCAAAAAGTGAAATTCTGGCATCGTACATGGCTAAAATCCTAGCCCAACGTCATAGTGAGCACCAAACCCTTTTTCAGTTTGTATCCATAATAACCATAATGCTCTCTAACCTTGTTCGTGCAAAAAGTAGTAAGATTGTCAATAGCATTAATGAAGAGCTATCAAAAAATCATTGGAGAAGTCAAGCTTGCAACTCAATCGCAAGATCTTAAAAATGGTTTCGAAAACAAAGTTTAAGAAAATCCTATAATCTTCCCCCGAAAGGGACTGCGTAGTGATGTATTGGTTCGCGTAATAGGAAAGTTCAAAAAGAAATAGACATGAATGGGATATGTACAGCCCCCCTAGATCTCAGTAGTTCCATGCTTATTGATCGTCCGTGTCTGTTGTTTCAAATGATTTTTACCGTTGGCAATGCCCCTAAATTGTTCTCATGGATTAAGTTACTTCCTGTGTTAAAACGGTATTAGCCGTTCTCGCCGCATATAGTTCTGTATGTAGCTCTTACCGTCCCATAGCAATTTCAAATGTTTTAGAAACATTTTCTAGCTACTGACTTGTGCTGAAATAAAGCAAAAATACTACGTTCTGCCGTATCAATTTGGTTTCCGAAATGACGTGTTTTGTGTCCATGCTCTGTATGCCCTTTGCTCGATCTTAGTAGATGCGGATGTAAATAAGGAACCATTCATTATGGCAGGTTTCAATATTAGTCGAGATTCGACTCAATAATTCCCGAGTCAATGCTATATGCCGCACATGAAGGTGGAGTAGGATATGTAGACCCCGGCGTGGGTCCTCAACCGAACGCCGCCAGCGAGAGGCCCAGTTGACCGATACCGAAGTGTCGCAACACTGCCGGAGCGCCACACACACGCCACTGCCGGCAGAGGCGGCGGCGTTCGGTTGACTTTGAATCAGTTTTGTGGCAATTCTTTATTGCGTCAACCGCAAAGTCGGAGCTTTTCTTGTCTCGTGTGGCTAAGTATTTCGATTTTCCTGACTAGAATTCAAGCAGGGCTTGCACTATCCCCGAATTTGGGGATTTCCTTTTGTGTCACCCCGAAAAAAATATTGGTTCCCCGAATCCCCGAAAATCACCCAATCACGGTGCCACTCCTAGTGATGTATCACTAGTAACTATCCCTGCCAAATATTACTTTGTATAGCATAATTCGTCACTACTATCTTGTCCGTTAATTTTTGTCTCTTGTGTTACTTAGCATATAAACCAGACAGATACAATTGCAATATACACGGTTCGTCATATGTTGACAAATATATCGTCTTTTTGAAATTGTATTTTTTTTAAAAACGAGATTTTTTAACTGAAAGTAAGGAGCGACATTAAAACTTAAAACAAACAGCAATTATTCCGTATATGAAAGGAGCTATCCCCTCCTCAAAGCCTTGCTCTTTACGCTAAAGTTTATTTATTTTTTTAAAAGTAGTGGTGACAAAGAGTCAAACTTTATCGTAAAGAGCGGGGCGTTGAGGAGGGGACAGCCCCTTTCATATACAGAATAATGGCTGTTAGTCTTAAGTTTTAATGTCGCTCCTTAATTTCAGCTAAAAAAAACTTGTTTTTTACTTAATTTCTGAACGTTTTTGAACTAATGCAGGTTCGATTTTGGCTCACCGTGCATGAAAAATTAAGACACAATTTGCATATTAGTTTTGGCAGATTTATTCCGGATATGAAGGGTCACCCCTCCTCAATGCCTTGCTCTTTACGCTAAAGCTGTTAAAACTTTTAAAAAATCTGCCTATTCTAATTAAACAGCCCCTGTTTTTCAATTTTAATAAACAGTCAAACTTTAGCGTGAAGAATAAGGTATTGAGGAGGGGCGACCCTTCATATCCGGAATAAATCTGCCAAAACTAATATGTAATTTTTTTTTTTTTTTTTCAGCTAATTCATGAGCTACTTGTATATTCGTCTAATTTGCCTCACACTTGTGAGCTAATTGATATAAAAAGCATTCCTTTCTTCTGAAACTTTGGGTCTCGTCAGTATTTTTATACTTTCAACTAGCTTTTTAGCAAATTGTTTCACTCCCACAGCTTCCGCATTAGTCAAAGAATTCTTTAGATAACCTCAGATTAGATTTGGTCCATCCTTGCCACTTGAAACGACTTTAGAAGTTCAGTTGGTCTTTCCTGATGCTTTGATCTAATCACGGAGTAATATAGTTTTGACAATATTCTACCGTAACATTATTTTCTTGCTTCCTTTAATTCCTTTTTATTTTCATTTATTCCCGAACTAAGGGATTTCGACTAAGGTTTGGAGTGATTCTAACTTTTGATATACTGCTTCTACCAAGGGTTGCCAACTTTTTGGTCCATGAATGTGTCCTAAGAGCATCCAAAAAAAGTGCCATTTTTAGCTAAAATGTGTCCATCTTGAAATATAGAAACTAGAGGTTATTTCTTTTTTTTACAAGTTATATTATTGACCAAAAGACGCTTTGTAAACCTCTTTCAAATTTCAAAGCGGCCAGTTAACATCAAATTTAATAGAAAACGAAAAAAAGAATCTGCATATATATAAAACATTCATTCAAAATGACTAAGTCTGAAAAGCACGATACCCATATAAACATGTAAATCCCTTACTTTCGAGAAAATTCTTTACTTACGACATCTCTGGCAAAACCTGGATTCTCAAAAAAAAACAAAAAAAAAAGAGAAAAAGCACTACTTAAGTGAAAAGTGACAGTTTCTTACCGATATATTTATCCAGTTGGGAAATGTTTAGTTTTACATCATAAATTTACAAAATATTTCCTTTTTTGCCATTTTATATTCCAAATTTCTAAAATGTGTTACTTTTTTGCCCTCTTATGTCATTGTGTCCCGGCATATGGGGAATGTGTCCTTTTGACACAAATTGTGTCCAGTTGGCAACCCAGCTTCTGCGTTCTTAAGATTTACCTTTGGTCAATACATCATTCTAACGTGGTTTTATTGTATTCTTCTTTTTAGATGCTGACAGGACGGTCAGTAATTCTGGTTTTATGTTTTCTCCCAAAAGCTTACGGATATCATCAAGAGGATTGCATTAAAGAAACAGAGCCTGTTATTTTATATCCAGAATCTCCTTTTCATATAGGTAATGTACACAAATTAATAGTTTTAGCCTAGAATGAATTCCAGTTGGTTGCGGAAGAAAAAGTTGCCTGCAGTATATAGTACGAAGACGCAATTTATCACACACCCCCCCATAACTCTTGGGACAAGGGCTGTAAGTTATACAATTTGCCCATTGTTTACATTTTAGTATTTGTTAGTAGGAAAGGGGAACGTGTTTGACCCTTGCTGTCCAAGAAGGTTAAGGATACGATGGTGAAGTTTTCAGGGCATGTTGATGGGAGTGTTGACCTAAATCAAAACACACTATGTGGATACAGGTTGTCCAAATGGTGGATCCCGGCAACGACTTAGGGTATTAATTTGAAACTTCACAGGAATAATGAGCATCTAATGACCAAGAGACAATATTTGTTCATTGCTACTATTACTACTACCATTACTACTACTACTACTCCAACTACTCCTACTACTACTACTCCTATTAATACTACTACTACTACTGCTGCTATTGTTACTACTACTACTACTACTACTACTACTGCAACTACTGCTACTACTACTACTACTACTACTATTACTACTGCTACTACTATTACTACTACTGCTCCTACTACTACTACTACTATTACTACTACTACTGCTACTACTACTACTATTACTACTACTGCTACAACAACTACTACTACTAATACTACTACTACTACTACTACTTCTACTACTATTACTACTACTGCTGCTATTACTACTACTACTGCTATTACTACTACTACAACAACAACTGTGACGTAGATAATTGAGGGAGGGGCTTAAAGTTTATGGTTGAATTAGAAGAGAATGGGAGACTTCCTTTTCTTGATGTTCTTCTTTTAAAAAATGAAAATAGTCTTGATTTTAAAATTTACAGAAAACCGACAAATGACAACAGATTTTGTTCTTATAGCTCTGGTCACGCTCGCCAAGTAAAAATTGGTTTGATCATTTCTTTAACTGACCGGATCTTTAGTATTTGCTGTCCAAAACTTTTGAAGAGGAGTTGTCTTTTCTAAGAAAAATACTAATAAGTAACATGTATCCAGAGTGGTTAATTAACCAGACTTTTTCAAAAAGAAGGAAAAGTTTCTAGAGATTTCTACGGAAGCCATGGAGACAACTCGCAAGATGGATGTTTTTTGTTCCTTACCATATGTACCCGGGTTAAAGGAAAAACTTAAAAGAATTTTACAGAGTAATGGTCTAAAGGTAGCTTTAAAGAGTAATAATACTTTGGGTAGTTTTCTAAATTCTGGGAAGGATCTAACTTCATTGGGGCAACAAAGTGGGGTAAGCAAATCTTCATCCGCTTTTCGGAGTGCCCATGCTTCAGAGCCATATTTGGCCACTGTCATCACAGTAGCTTCTAATATCCTAATCTTGCTTTGCCGACTTATCTTCCTATTCTTCCGATTTTTTTTAGCTGTGAAAGAATACCCTGAGCCTTGTCTATTCTACTTTTAACATCTTCACTGCTCCTACCATCTTTACTAATAATACTACCAAGGTAAGTGAAGCTGCCCACCTGATCAATCTTGTCATTACACAGCGTCACCTTTTCATCTTCACTTATTCCTAGCCTTAGTGACTTAGTCTTCTTAACATTAATTTTCAAACCTATTCTAGCACCCTGAACTCGAAAAACCTCTAAAAGTTCATTCATTTTGCTCACACTTTCATCTAGGATCCTTAAATAATCAGCATAATCTAAGTCCAGGATACTTTTTCCTCCCCATTTGATTCCGTGGTCTTACATTGCCTTTCCTGTGCTCCTTAAAACAATATCCGTCAAAATAGTCCATTTAAAGGTAGATAGAACACAACCCTGCTTAATTCGTGATTTAATGCAAAATCAGCTGCTAACCTCATTTCCTACATTAACCGCAGAGTGTTATTCTCGTACATAGTACTAATTACTTTAATGTATTTATCTGGTATACCATACAAGGATAAAACTTTTACTAAAGCTCTTCTATCAACAGAATAGAACTCTTGCTCATAATCTATAAAACTGAGGACCAAAGGTGTTTGACAATTCAGGCACTTGTCAATTATTGACCTAAGAGTTAAAATTTGGTGGACAAATCCTCTACCTTTTCTAAAACCGCACTGTTCTTCTCTTAAAACTTTGTCTACGGCATCTCTTAGTCTAAAAAGTATCATATTTCTAAGAAATTTGCTACACACAGAGACCAGACTAATGCCTCAATAATTACCTCACTCACTTTTATCACATTTCTTATACAGTGGTTTAATTAAGGTTTTCCTAAAATTGTTAGGTACTTCCCCTTTTTCAAAAATCATATTCATAATCTTCAGCAACTTATTTCTAACCTCAGAGCCACCATATTTAAGAAACTCATTTACCACACTATCAGCACCTGAAGCCTTATTATTTTTTAATCCCTTTAGTCCTGTTGCTAATTCTTCCACACAAAACAAATCTTCCTTCACATCCAAGGTATCACAAACTTTTTCATTTTCTACTCCCTCTCAATTTATTAACATGTCAGTACAATATTTTACTATTATGCCATCTAGCTGCTTCTTCCAGATCTTCGGCACTTTTATCCATGGCCTCCACTTCACATCTCCTTAGTTACATATTTTAATGCTTTCTCCACTTTCTTTACATTCCTTTTGTTTTCATATGATTTATCACTCAAATAATTCTTGTACAAGTCCTTTCTCCTTTCTATTAAACATAAAGCTTTTCCACTAATATTCTTAGTTGCAGTCCTAGCTTTCTTCCCTAAGAAACCTTCAGCAACTTCACAAATTAAATTTCTAAAATTATTCCAACGATCTTCCACATTATCAAATTTTCAACTCTCAAGTCTAGTATTCAATTGTTCGTGGAAAGTTTTTCTCAAATTCTCATCCTAGAGTCTACCAACATCATAACTTCCTGGGAGGTAATTACCCTTCCGAATTTTCAGCTTTAAATTAAACCTTGACACTAGGTCTTCGGTTTACTATAACATAATCAATAAGGTTTGCTGTCTTACCATCACGTGAATACCAATTTAACTTATGAGCCATTTTATGACCAAACACCGTATTGGTTATAACTAGATTGTTATACCTAAAAAATTGCTAAAGTCTGTATCCATTACTGTTTTCTTTTCCTACACCAAATTTAAAAACTACTTCGTCGGCTTTAAAGCAAGATTCTTAGTCTGAAAATTTCACTTCAGCCCTTTCGGAACATATTTTTAATTTTCCCGACCATTTTATTTTGTTCGATAAAGTCTCTTTGATTTCTAGGAACCGGGGTTTAAAGCAAAATTTCGTAAAACTCTTGAAATTAAGGATATTTTATTCAAGAATATAGCTTTAAATCGTGTCACAGGTGAATTTGGTTTGAATTCTATCTACGATAATTTATTAATATTTGATAGAGTAAAGTTAAATTCACCCAATGTAGCTAACCTCTGTCCATGTGTTAGTTCATTCAACGCTAATGAACGGATCCGAGAAGGTCAAAAAGACTAGCTTCCGCTTTTGCTTTGAAAAAAAAAAGATTATGAAACCATGTGTAGTTTGTCCTTTTCCGTATATAAACTATTGCTTTTAATTTTTTTTTTTAGTTTAAGTTTACTACTGGTGACGGTCACTACATATGTGACCGAAATATTTAGTATTTTTTGTAAAATTTTATCACTGTTTGTGAAAGTTATTACTATCTATTAAAAGGATTTTATCCCTATTTGAACTTTTGTTAATACTACTACTGCTACTAATAAAACTACTACTTCCACTGTAACCCCCAGGGCATAACTTACAACCCTTGCCCTGAAGGCTCTGAGGGGGTTATCATCCTCAAAGACCTAATTTCCAGAACTTTTAATTACGTTGGACAAAATGGATATCTCAAAATTTTGATTGCATGTTTTTGGGGAAATGGTGGGCGTGAGAGGGGGGTTAGTTCCCCTCCAATTACCGTTAACTATGAAAAAGGGGACTAGACCTTTCAATTTCCAACTGAGTGTGCCCTTTTTGAAGTTTTTACGACAATGCTTCCTATAAAGACCTTATATGCCCCCAGGGCATAACTTATAACCCATGCCCTAAGGACTGTGGGGGGGGGTGTCTTTCTCAAAAACATAATTTCCGGACTTTCAACTACGTTGAACAAAATGTCTATCTCAAAATTTTGATTGGATGTGTTCGGAGAAACGGTGGGAGTGAGAGGGGGTTTAGTCGCCCTCCATCACTTTCGACTATTAAAAAGGCCACTAATCCTTTGAATTTCCAATCGAATGAGCACTTTTTGAAGCTAAGACAACGCTTTCAATAAGGACCTTATATGCCCCAGGGCATAAATTACAACCCTTGCCCTGAGGGCTGTGGGGTGGGGGGTGTCCTCCTCAAAAACATAATTTCCAGATCTTTCAACTACGTTGAACAAAATGGCTATCTCGAAATTTTGATTGGATGTATTTGGGGAAATAGTGGGCGTAGTTACCCTCCAATCACTTTCGACTACTAAAAAGGGCACTTGTCATTCCAATCGAATGACCCCTTTTCGATGTTTCTACGACAACTCCTTCGATACGAAGTGCCCTGGTCTAAAGGAAAAAATAAAACTAAATGTTACATTGTGCCAACGTCGTTTTTTACTTAGGCAGCGCTATTACGCTGCCTATGATACTAGGTGAAACCAAGATGATACCACATAAATCAATCCATTATTTTATATGCTGTGCAATGACTTTAAACTAATTAGTTTTCTGCCTAACTTTTTATTATTTGCATCGTATGATTTACCCTCAACCACTCCCGGCATTGCACTCCCGGGCGAAGGCATTGAATCAGGAGATCGGTGCCTTCGCAACGCAGACCTTCGGTCAGCATGTGAAAAACTTTAAGTTAAGTTAAGTTTAAGTCTAAGTTTTCAAGGTAATCTTAATTGTATACTGAACGTTATTGATATCACAGCTCTTTTAGGACTACGAAAAGTGTTATAGATTAGTTTGCTTTTCTGAGGCTATGTATTTACCTTTGACTCCTATATCAATCTTCTTGTTTTTCATTCTTGGCTTTTGTGTTTTCAGTAAAGCACTAGTTTTCTGTAATGTTACAAACATAGGTAAATATCACCAGTTCTTTTTTTTGATATATTATTTTTTGATTAATTTTTTTGATATATTTTAGATAGGCTGTGAAGTAATAATTTTTGTTCGTTTTAAGTTTCAACTTTGCTCTTTACTTCTCTCGGAATTTTTTTTTTTTCCCAGTTAATTCAAAATAAGTATCCACCATATCTTAGGAACAGCTTAGAGTATTAAGTTGGCACTTTCAGGGCATATAAGAAAAAGGCACTATGTGCATTCTAACACTACTACTACTACTCCTGCTATTACTGTTACTACTACTGCTACTAATACTACTATTAAGGCTAAGTTATTAAGATGAAACCATCAGGGACTGTTTAGGGGGTGTTGAACTAAATCAAAACACACATTGTTCATACAGGTTGTCAAAAGCGCGAACCAACGATACCTTAGGTATAGCTTAGAGTATTAAGTTGAAACTTATGACTATTTCCACCACTGATGCTAAGAGTGTTGAGGTGAAACTTACAGAGAATGTTTAGGGGCATGTTGAATTAACCCTTTCAGCCCTGAATATTTTTTCTGCACAGGAAAATTCTGATTTTCTAGTATAGGGCTCATTTCAACCTTAGAAAACTTATGGCTTTGTTAGAAAACCGTCGGGGCACATATTCTTAGAAATCTAGATTCCTGTTAAATGACAGTAATGGGACTAGAAGGGTATACCAGCAAGACAGCTTCGCTTATGCGAAAAATATAAAAAAGGCACAAAACATATGCACAAAGTCAAGTTTCAAACTCAGTCAAGATGGTACATCTTGAAGTAATTCCTGTCTTTGTTCAGACACAGCACAGCCTCACATTTCTCACAACGAATCCGTGAAACCCCCTTTTTTCTTTTTGGGCGCTTTTCATAGCGGCACTGGGCTTCCCGACCTTCTAAATGCAGAGGGAAATGATTTACTCGGTCATACCGGACGCTTTCGATCGTTTAAGTTGATGGCGCAGCAGGTCGGGACGGCGAAGAAGCCGGAGAATTCTCGGCATCTTGTTGCTGGTGAGGACAACCAGCTCATCGTTTAGAGATCTGCTCCTCATATTCACACTTCAGCAGTGCTTCTACAATTTCATTCTGGAACTCGAAAAGTGACACTGGTCCACTTTTTCGTCTTTGTTTCAATTCGATACAAGGCGACGAGATGATCCAGCTTGTCTACTCCTCCCATGTTGCGGTTATAGTGACCAATAACGTCAGGTCTTTTCACATAAACTTTCTCATTCTTCTCGTTAATCCATCTTTTCACTACTCCACCAGCACCTGCACCGCAATAATTCGACGCCATGTTTACTACGCTGTTGTCAAACCAACGCACAAGGACGAGTCCCTTTTCAATGTCACTAACTTCGTCCCACGACCATCGTCCTTTCTTCCTAAGATCGTTCTCATCTGCAAGCTTTGCTTTGGCTATCCTGCCCCTTCTGATAGTTCCTGCTGCCAAGAAGCCATCTGCTGTCAACTTTTCAAATAGTGGTAACGTCGTAAAGTAGTTGTCGAAATACACTTTGTGATAGACATGCTTGCCAATTTTCTCCAGCAGACTAAGAACAATGGCTCCTCCCATACCTCCAGCTGTTTCTCTGTGCTCCTCCCCAATAGGGGTACTTTTTCCCTGATAAACTTCAAAGTCCCACCTGATACCGGAAGAATCACAGAGAGCTAAGTTTTTCAGCCCCCACAGTCTTGGCTTTGACTTTATGTATTGCTTCATCCTCGTTTGCCTCTGACTGCTATAGTTTTACCGTGTTCCTTGATATGGTACGAGTCCGTCTTTTCAGCCATAGTCTCAAAAAACTCAAGTGGAATATACTTGTAGAAGTATTTGACAGGAGTAAGCCCCTCAGTCTGAGAGTCCCAGTCTTGTCATTTGACGTACACTGACTTGTGAAAATTCTGACAGCCCACTAGATGGCGCTAGTCACTAAATAGAACTCTCATTGATTCGTTTCGGTTATCTAGTTTTAAATGATATTACAAAAGTAGACAAATAAATGATATGTCTACTTGAATTTCTAGCTAGAAATTACCCACCTCTAACATACTTTTTCCCACTTTTTTTCTAATTAAATTTTCGTCCACAGCAATGTTCCGAACTACACGTGTGATACATCAACAGATTGGTAGATGTCTCAAGAATACAAAGAGCATGGTTTTAGTTACTACTTTTTATACTAGATAACATCTTGTGAGCAAAAATTAGCGCCCCGTCATTTGACGGGCTCCGTGGCGAAAGGGTTAAATTATAATCCCAATATGTGTTTGTACGTTTTCAAAAATGGGCATCAACAATTTCTCAGGAAAGGCTTAGAGTATTATGCTAAAATTTTCAGGGAATGTTTGGGGGAGGGGATGTTGAATTAACAGAAAATAATTTTGGGCATACTACTATTACTAGTACTAGTACTACTACTGCTACTGCTGCATGTACTAGTATTACTAAGGCTAATGGTATTAAGGTGAACCTTTCAGGGATTGTTGAGAATGATCACGGACTAAATCAAAATACACTATGTGCATGCAGGTTATGAAATGGGTGTATCAGCAATATCTCAAACGATTTAGAGTATTAAGTTCATACTATCAGGGCATGTTGAACTTACAAAGAAGGCATTATGTTAATACTACTACTAGGCTACTAATGCTACTACCGATCTCAGTAGCCTACTACTGCTCCCACTGCTCCTACTACTACTATTTCTACTATGACTACTACTATTGTTGATGTAACGGGTATTAACATAAAATTGTCAGGGAATGGTGACGATGGTGTTGAACTGAATCAAACACACTATGTGCATGCATGTTAGGATTGGCTTAATGTATTTAGTTGAAACTTTCAGGGCATGTTGACGGGGCTGTTGAACTAGCCAAAAGAAACTTTGTGCATACTGCCAGGACTACCACTACTACTGCTTCTTTTACTACTAAAATGGTTTAAACTGCCAAGGCCGTATCCAGGGGGGGGGTACCCGGTTTGACCCCCCCCCCCCCC
>JAQQPU010001155.1:4295-25813 GCA_029168905.1 Artemia sp. Kazakhstan ARC1039 | reverse complement strand
TTTGCGAACATTTACACACAATAGACTTAATGAAGTGCAAATCTCCAGCCAAAGTCCATATACTATGAACTTGTGTTTATTGTCAGGCCGCAGTGCCCAATTAAAGTAAATGTAATCTAAAAAATATGCTAAATTAAAACAACTATTTATAAATTATGAGACACGTAGTTGGCAATATATGACTATGGGCTGCATCTTTAAGAAACAAAACAACCACCTGCCACTTTTTGATGCAGAAACAAAACGTCTGGATGATTCAATAGTTTTTAGGATATGTAATCCGGTAGTTTTTGTCAAACATGACCTATCCATTTGCGCATTGATGCCCATAAGCTGAATTTTAAAAGGGGGCTTAGCTGGTCAAATCGGCACTTCCAATGCTGTATAATAGAAATCTCAACACAAAAATATAAGGCAGCATCATTCATACAAGGGGGGACTGGAGGCCCCCCCCCATATGGGCGCCCCTGCATTTGCGTACTTTGATAGAGCTTACTGCCTCTAGCAATGAAGAAGTAATTACAAGAAATTGAATCAAGGGCTAGATTGATAAAGAAATAAAAATGGTCTACTACCAAAGCTGTGACAGAAATACATCATTTTTGAAAGACAGAAAACTAATGGCCAAACTAAAGGGCTAAATTGAAAATTAATTAAAAACTGGTCTAATACCAAACTAGTGACAGAAAGACATTTGTAATAGACAAAAAAAGGACTAAATTTGTGCAGAAACAAAAAATAAAGTGGGATCTGCGCCCGTTCCTCATGGATACATGTCTGTACGTTCATATTTTGCCAAACTGAAAATGCTCAAAATTTTAAATTCTCCGAAAATTAGTCCTAAATTTTTCACCAGGGTCCCATTTTTCTTCCTGATTGATAATAAATTAATTGCTTACTATGAGAACTTGTGAATTGTAAAAGCGACCTCACAATGGATCTTTATGGGACTGAAGAGGGTGCAATTTAATTATTCTAGGCAATGGAAATGCAACAGCCAGGGACAGATTTAAATCTTTGGTCCCCCTAGGCCCAAGCATTTTGCCGTTCCTAGGCCTAAGAATTTTTTTCAGGGAAACACAGAGATTTATGGGGAAATCACTGAAAATTCAAAGATAGTGGAATGCAATGAAGTGTGATGAGCCAAAAGTAATGCAAGAGAGAGGTGATACCAAGCTCCCAGCTGCCATTCTTGGGAGATATCTGACAGTTTACAAGTGGCTACGGAATTCCTGTGTTGTTTTAAAATCACTTTTCTGTGAATAGGCAGCCCAGCAGCAAAGTGCATCTGGCACTTTGACGATAAATCACATCAGTCTAGTTTTTGTTTAAAAAAAATCGTTCAGTGTTTTCTCTGTGCCCCTAGGTCCGGGACTAGAAGGCCTTAGCGTAGATCCTAGCCTGAGAATAACGCTTCCATAGAGTTACATTTACATAAAATAAAAAAAGTGACGCTTAGACCAAAATCGTGGTTGCAGCACTAGCTGGAATCTAGTAAGGGACAAGTATCAGACCTTGCTAATACTACTAGTAGTAACTCACCACAGCACCAAGCCACCTGAGACCAGCACAGTTATACACGCTCCTCCTCCATTCTATCCTATTTAAAGCCTCCCTCTTTACAAGCTCCCAGGAAGTCCCTATTTCCCTTAAATCTTTCTTTACGTCCTCCCACTCCAACCACGGACGACCTACTTTCGTTTAGCCCTAAGCGGTTGACTGGAAAGGACAATCCTTAGTAACGTGTCATCCATCATCCGCAGGACGTGCCCTAGCTATCTCAACCCTAGAAAGTGTGATTGAACCACACTTCTCGTAGAGCCTGCTGTTTGAAATACAGTCAGTCAGCCGCGTACCCAAAACAGTTTGTATGCAATTTCTCTGGAAAACATCTGCCAAATCTTTCCCCATTATTCGGAGTGCCCATCCTCCAAAACCCTTTTTGACCTCTGCCATCACTGTAGCTTCCAATATTCTAATCTTGGTTGGCAGACTTACTTTCCTATTCTTCCGAACTTTTTTCCACTGTAAAAAAAATCCTGAGCCTTGGCTATTCTACTTTTAACATCTTCACTGCTCCCACCGTGTTCACTAATAATGCCATTAAATTAAGTGAAGCTGTCCATTTGATCTGTTCGTTACCCAACGTCACATTTTCACTTATTCCTAGCCTTAGCGACTTAGTCTCTTTAATATTAATGTTCAAACCTATTCTAACACCCTGAACTTACAAAGCCTCTTAAAGTGCGTTCATTTTACTCACATTTTCATCTAGGATGCTTAAATCATCAGCATAATCTTAGTCCAGGACAGTTTTTGGCTGCTTATTGGTTATTAAATAAAAAAAAAAAGTTTTTTTTAACTGAAAGTAAGGAGCGACATTAGTCTTAAAACGAACAGAAATTATTCCGTATATGAAAGGAGCTGTCCCCTCCTCAACACCTCGCTCTTTACGCTAAAGTTAGACTCTTTCTCACAACTATTTTTTTAACAATAGAAAACTTTAGCGTAAAGAGCGAGGCGTTGAGGAGGGGACAGCCCCTTTCATATACGGAATAATTTCTGTTCGTTTTAAGTTTTAACGTCGTTCCTTACTTTCAGTTAAAAAAAAAACTTTTTTTTTTTATTTAATTTGTGAACGTTTTTTAATTAATGCAGGTTTTGATTTTGGCTCACCGTGCATGAATAATTAAAACAAAATTTGTATATTAATTTTACTTTTATTTGTCAAATGGCTTTCTCGAAACTTGTTTAATTTTATTTACGAACGTTTTTATTAGTAATAAATATACGTAACTTACAAATTAACTTACGTAACGAACTTCTATATTCATATATTTTTAATACGTATATCAGGGGGTTTGCGCCCTAGTCAATACCTTGCTCTTTAAGCTAAACTTCGAATTTTGTTCAGATTCTTTAAAAATGACCGCTTAATCAAAAAGGCCGTTACTTAGAATAAATAGCTCTTATGAAAGTACTGAAAAATCTTTGGCTTAAAGAGCGAGGTATTGACTAGGGGGTGAACCCAATCATATATTTAATATTTTTTGTTCGTTTAAAGTTTTGATGTTGCTGCTGTTGCAGCTGAAAAACTTGTTTTTTTTATATTTAATTTCTGATCTTTTTTTAAATAATGCTGGGAAGTCCGGCGTCTCCTTCATAGCAATGTCCCTTCCCCCATGAAAACTTCCTTCATGGAAAGATCCTCCCACATAACCCCCGACCAACCCCCCTCCCCACTACTAGAAAAAATATCCCCTGATAACGTCTGTATACTTCCCAATAACCAATGCTATATGTCAACATTGGGTGAACTTCATAACTTTCAGCCCTCCCCCTGGGAGCTTCGGGGTATTAAGTCATCCTAACGCGTGGGAGGGGGCCTATTTGCCCTCCATTTTTTTGGTTACTTAAAAAGAGCACTATAACTTTTAATTTCCATTCCAATGAGCCCTCCCACGATATTCTAGGACCACTGGGTTGATACGATCAACCCTGGAAAAAAAAATAAATAAATAAACAAATAAACACGCACCCGTGATCTTTCTTCCGGCAAAAAATGCAAAATTCCATATTTTTGTAGATAAGAGCTTGAAACCTCTACAGTAGGGTTCTCTGATACGCTGAATATGATGGTGTGATTTTCATTAAGGTTCTATAACTTTTAGGGGGTCTTTCCCCCTTTTTTCGAAAATCAGCCAAATTTTCTCAGGCGCGTAACTTTTGATGGGTGGGACTAAACTTGATTAAAATTATATATTTGAAATCAGCATTAAAATCTAATTCTTTTGATGTATCTATTTATATCAAAATACCGTTTTCTATAGTTTCGGTTACCATTGAGCCGGGTCGCTCCTTACTTACAGTTCGTTACTACGAACTGTTTGATTATCTAGAAATCCTTCGTCAAAAACTTGGGTCAGTGACAGTGTTCAAAAACAAAAACCCTGCCGTAGTGTATTGTTCCATCACAGTCGTGATTGTCATACGTATAGATTATTGATTTGGAAGCGGGATCTTAAAATAAAAAAGGACTTTTACTTTCTTTGCAATTGCTGCAAGTAAGCCGTGTTTTACAGAACGACGGCTATATAATTATTCATAACTAAATAATTAAAAGAGAAAATTTTCCCAGTTGTTTTGACCGACAGCCCGAATTCCATTAGTTTAACATCTGCTACTTCTTAAACTTTGTTTTTGTGGTTCTATACAGCGACATACATTCATATATGTGAAGTTAGTTATTATACAGCCTTTTTATACAGATTATATTAACAGCTGATGATGAAGATATGGTTGAACTCGCCTGTAGACAATTAATTTATGCCGCAACAAAGTTTGACAAAACTGCGGTAATCATGAAATATCTTTTGATAAGAATCTAATTTCTTCTACCGGCTATTTTTATTGAAATTACAAACGCTGGGTATTATTGTGCTTTATACACTTGGCACAAATACTAGGGGGGGGGGTCTTGGGCCTACTCCCAAAATTCCATGGTTTTTACGATTGTTCCACATTTTCACGTAGTTACAATGAACTTGTTTTATTTTTTACAAATCTACCCCATCTTGAAATAAACACTGATAGCCAAAAGTAATAAATTGCAAAAACAATCTATAGCCAAAAATAAATTTCCGAAAATCATATATTTCTTTCATTTTAAACACTAGAACTTAACAAAGATGTGACTAATAGCGTATTTTTCATGACTGCAGCAGTAGCTAAAACCCATCAGAGATCAAACCTCGGCTAATGGTAACCGAAAATTTATAAGCCCGTTTTCAAATATACTGTCCGATGAGAAAAGTCTCCAAATTGATGCTGATTCAGAAAGGATTTAATTTTTCCAGATTCACTGAAAAAGGATTTGTAATTATAATATTTAAAAAAAATCATTATTTATTTGTTACCATATTTTTCGTTCTTATGTGATTCCATTATTTCACACTAATCACCCGATTTTAGATTTTATTAAAATTAACTCCTAGCTCCTCAAAAATCAAATTCCCGCCTAATTGTCTTATTAGAGCTAAGTTTCTTAGCTATTAAAAAAAGAAAACATTTATTGTAAACTAAAGATCATGACTGTTCTAATGGTGAAACGTAGTTTCTACTTCTTTTTAATTCTGGTTTATAAGTTTTAAATAAATTAAATGACACATTCACACTCCTTTATGGCTTTCCAATACTTTCAAACTTAGCATAAGTCACAAATTTAACGTCAACTAGAGGTCACAGGAACTTAGCACAATTCACAACTCCAGCGTCAATACACTATAATTACCTTCAAAAGGAAGTAACCTTCCTTTTGTAGGCCTATTAGATATACTTCCTTCTTCTAGGTATCTTTTTCTATTTTTATTGAATCCTTCAATAACAAATAAATAATTAGTTTATAAGAATATCGACTACTCAGCAACCAATTTTCCCTCTTACATTGTAATAGTTTCAGAATAAAGTTTTGAGCTTTCGTAGCACTTGGCACGCACTTAGCACGAGGCATAATGATGAATTACAACTTCTAAGATTTTTTTTTCTGCTTTTTTGTGCTTTTTTTGCCCAGTTCATTATCCAATAGCTAGACCAGTGTTTTGTTTTTGTATATCAGTGTTTTGGTAACGAACTGTAAGTAAGGAGCGACCCGGCTCAATGGTAACCGAAACTCTAGAAAACGGGTTTTTGATACCAATAGATACATCAAAAGAATCAGATTTTAACTCTAATTTCAAATATATAAGTTTCATCAAGTTTAATCTTACCTATCAAAAGTTACGCGCCTGAAAAATTTGCCTGATTTTCGAAAAAAGGGGGAAAGACCCCCTAAAAGTTATAGAACCTTAATGAAAATCACACCATCATATTCAATGTATTAGAGAACCCTACTGTAGAGGTTTCAACCTCCTATCTACAAAATTGTGGAATTTTCCATTTTTTGCCAGAAGAAAGATCACGGATGCGTGTTTATTTCTTTTTTGGTTTTGTTTTTTTTTTTCTTTTCCCCAGGGGTATTCGTATTGACCCAGTGGTCCTAGAATATCGTAGGAGGGCTCATTGGAACGGAAATTAAATGTTCTAGTGCCCTTTTTAAGTGACCAAAAAATGGAGGGCAACTAGGCCCCCTCCTACGCTCATTTTTTCTCAAAGTCACCCAATTGAAATTTTGAGATAGCCATTTTTTCAGCATAGTTGAAAATCTAATAAATATGTCTTTTAGGATGACTTAATCCCCCACAGTTCCCAGGGGAAGGGCTGCAAGTTATGAACTTTGCCCATTGCTTACATATTGTATTGGTTATTGGGAAGTATACAGACATTTTCAGGAAGGATTCTTTTCTGGTGGGGGGGGGGGGGGCTGGAAGAGGGGGTTACTTGGGAGAATCTTCCCGTGGAGCATGTTTCTTTGGGGGGAGGGACATTCCTATGAAGGGGGCGCCGGATTTCCAAGCATTATTTAAAAAACGATCAAAAATTAAATTTTAAAAAACAAGTTTTTTCAACTGAAAGTAAGAAGCAACATTAGAACTTAAAACGAACAGAAATTATTACGTATATGAGGGGGTTCTCCCCCAAGTCAATACTTCACTCTTTACGCTACAGTTTTTTTTAGTGCTTTCAAAGAACTATCTATTCCAATTAAACGGCCTTTGTGATTCAGGGGTTTGGGAATTAAATTTCTTTTAACTGTTAACGTAAAAAACGTGGTATTGACTAAAGGGAGAACCCCCTCATATACGTAATAACATATGCGTAGTAAAAAAAAAAAAACAATGAAAAAAAAAACAAGCGATACGGCTCAATAGTAATCGAAACCTTTAAAAACGGAATTTTAATGTCAATAAATGTATCAAAAAGAATGGGCTTATAATGCTGATTCTAAATATATAAATTTTATTAAGTTTAGTATTACTCATCAAAGGCCACGAGCCTGAGAAAAATTACCTGATTTTTTAAAGAGGGGGGAAACATCCCCTACAAGGGAAAGAATTTTAATGAAAATCACACCGTCAGATTCAGCGTATCAGAAAAGCCTATTACATAGGTTTCAAGCTCATATCTGCAAAAATCTGCAACTTAAAAGCCAAAATAAAAGGTGCATTAACTAAAAAACGATCAGAAATTAAATAAAAAAAACAAGTATTTTAAACTGAAAGTAAGGAACGACATTAAAACTTAAAACGAACAGAAATTATTCCGTATGTGAAAGGGGCTGTCCCCTCCTCAACGCCTCGCTCTTTACGCTAAAGTTTGACCCTGTCTCACAACTTTGTTTTTTTAAACAATAAAAAACTTTAGCGTGAAGAGCGAGGCGTTGAGGAGGGGACAGCCCCTCTCATATACGGAATAATTTTTGTTAGTTTTAAGTTTTAATGTCGTTCCTTACTTTCAGTTTAAAAAACTTGTTTTTTTTTATTTAATTTTGATACAAATTCTAATGCTAGTCCTAATACTATTAGGATGGCTTCACTTTGAACTTTCTACAAAATAATTATTAAATGTCCCTAAAACGCTTTATTTTTATAAAGCATATATTTTTGTAAAGCATTTTGAAAAAGTGTCTTTAAATAGTTTACTTTTGCTCTACCAAAACTCGCGTATTGTATCGCATTTTCAGTAAAGCTCTAGTTTTCTATAATCATGCAAACACAGGGAAATATTATCAGTTGTTTTATTTGCGTTGGTTTTATCGATAAATGTTAGATAGACTGTGAAGCAACAATTTTTGTTCGTTTTAAGTTTCAACTTCGCTCTTTACTTCCCTCAGAAGAACTTCGCTTTTTTAAATTAATAGACGAATAAAAGTGATTGGCGTAGCAAATTACAACTAGAAAATTTTAAAGGATCATTTGGTGCTACGAGTCAAGAAAACATTCTAATATTTTATTTAAAGCAAAGAAAAAAACCGAAACAATAAACAAAAAATAACTTTAGGTATTTTTTGGAAATCAATGTTGGTTTCTGAATGTCAGAAGCCAGGGCTTCAGGATGTTTCACCTACTAAAGCATAAAATAAGAAAAAAAAAAATGCTGCCCACCTTTTCCAGTTCAGTTAGTGCCAAATAGACACCAAAAGCCGAATCTTGTTTTTGAAAAGAAAATTTCTCACGCAGATCAACCCAGTATTAAAGTGGATGGAGGGGTGAACTTTAAGAGATTATGCTTTCACATGCATGAATTTTCATAAATAAAACTCGGAGACAACCAAAAGCTTAAGCACGATCTGTTGATAATCAGCTGCAACAAAACAATGTCCAACATTTTTAGAACTGAGTCAGAGTGGAGGAGGTTTTTAGTGTAGGAGACAAGCAAAATAGAAAAAATTATGAGTTGATGAAAAATTGTTTAATTAAATAAATAAGTATTAAGAATTTTATAAATTCCATATATAGCAGGCAAATTTGTTAATTAATCTTTGATTTTTTTTTAAGAAAAATTTCTGGTATTAAAATATAGGCTTCCAAAAGAAGTATTGGTTTAAACAGAGACCTCACTTTATTTCAGGAATGACAGAACTAACAAAGACATAAGTTTGACTTTTTATGGCATAGTGCTTCAATAGGTTCACTCTGCACACTAAAATTCTCGTTTCAAATGTTTCGAAAGAAAGTGAGTAAATGAAATTACTTACAATTACCAGTCGGCTATACCATCGATGAGCCGACGATTACACTTACTGACGATTGAACCCGGCTGATTGCGCTCAACGTTATAATATCCATGGACGATAGCGCAGGACAGTTGCTCCCAGATAATTGGCTCTGGACAGTTTGGCCAAGATCACATTAAATGAAACTTGACTAAAAATTTGGCGTAAAATGAGGGCCTCAGGTCCTAGGGTCTGACCGATAAACTGGATGGGGTAAAATATCAACAAGCCCGGATAGCAAAAATATTTTCTTTGTTAATTCAAGGATAAGTTTTTTGATCAATTATCTGCAGAACATCTAAATATTGTATGGATGCCACGAGCAAAGATACGGTAATCTAAATTAGATGAGTCTCTGAAACTCTTGAAGAGTCCAGTTCAAAACGTCTGAATCTGTAGGCCAAAATGTCAATTCTATAGTTGTCACTTAACTGCGCAAAGTAAAATGTAAATATTTTCATAGAATTTAAATCCTTGAAATTGCTGTACCCTCAGGAAAAGCAATGGGTTCCACCAGTCAAGGTAACAAACTACTAACTTATTCCCAGGTCAACACAATGGGGTTAACCTGGCTTAAAAACAAACAGCAAGCAGTACACGGGACCACAAGCTGAATGGATTGGCAACGCTCTTCTATCAACAAGATTCGACGTCCTACTCAAGCAATTTCAAGCCTTATCTCGGACTTGTTATATAGTCATGCCTGAAGTATTATAGTACAATAAGGAGGTATCCAACAATAGATAAAATAGCGTGGAAAAGGTTATTCAGACCGATATAGCCCATTAAAACAAACAAAACCCTGAAGGATAATGCATTAATCAACATCCAGTGCAACTCTTTTTCCTTTATTAGGCAGTAATTTCCTGGAAAAGTGCCAATTCACAAGGTCACCCTGCAGCACTGTTTGCAGTCACCATTATGATTAAGAAAACTCGTTAAAAATCCACTCCGACACCATTATGAGGTCTTACAAGCAGAGTGTCCCTTGTGGGGATTAAATAAAAAAAAAAAATTGTTAACTGAAAGTAAAGAGCGACATTAAAACATAAAATGAAAAGAAATTATTCCGTATATGAAAGGTGTAGTCCCCTCCTCAACGCTTCGCTCTTAACGATAAGTTTTTTATTGTTTTAAAAAATAGAGTTGTGAGAAAGAGTAAAACTTTTGCGTAAAGAGCGAGGCGTTGAGGAGGGGACAGCCCCTTTCATAGACAGAATAATTTCTGTTCGTTTTAGGTTTTAATGTCGCTCCTTACTTTCAGTTGAAAAAACTAGTTTTTTTTTTTATTTCTGATCGTTTTTTAAATTATGCCAATATATCTGGCTACACCGCCAAGGAAAAATCCCTCCTCCTGACTGATTTATTCTCTAGACCAGTGGTTCTCAAATTAAGGTATGCGTACCCCTTAGGGGTACGAAAAATTTTTTAGGGGGTATACGGCCAGCCAACGAAAAAATAAAACAACCCTTAACTCTAGGACTGGCAATTTTATTTATATTTTAGCTATAGTTTACTTAGTACCGGTAACTGGGAAGGGGTACCTAAAATTTCTTATGGTTAAAAAGGGGTAAGGTGTCTAAATAAGTTTGAGAACCACTTCTCTAGACAATTCAATCCTGGTGAAAATTTACCCCGCACACTTACCCTTAATTATGGTTAAAAGGGTGCAAATTTAATTTTTATATTTTTCATTTTTTTTGCAGCTGTACTGCTTGATATTCGGCAATACTCCAGTTTTCACAATGATGAAAATGATGGAATTCCAAAAAAAGATCCTGTTGAATACTTTGAAGCTGTTAAATATGCTGTTGACATAATTAATCAAAAATCGGGAGAGGTCTCTTCTCGCATTGTGCGGGATTCTTTTGTCCCAGGTATTCAAATAGGTAAGTACAGTTATTGACACAACAAGAAATTAAATAAGGGTTCTAGTAAGGGCTGAATAAAATAAAATTAAGAGTTTATTCAGTACTTATGAATTATAGAGGCAACACTTAAGTTCTTCTTCTATTGACGCATTGTAGAACCGGTTTCATTCCTTCGTTTCTTTCAGCTTAGCATGAGACAACACAAAGACAAGTGACAGAATAGATGGGAAATATATAATTTGGGCTATGTATTGGCAATTTAGAGGGGTAGGGGTTGTGGTAAAGTATTTGAACAGTGTGAAGTTAGTAAACAATTCTTACTTCACAATATGCAGAACCATTGTACCTAACACATTTTGAATGCAGACCCGCTATACTTTACCCCCCCCCCCCCTAATGTGCAAATATATAGACCAGATTTCTTTTTAAAGTATTATATTCTCATCATATTTTTGATACTTCATTAGGATTGAGTTTCAGAGAAGCGGTTTCTACTTAGGTGAAGAACTTCAGTGTTTTCAGTATAATACACAAGCCCCATTTATTCTTATGAAAATAAAGAGGGCTGTTTGAGCTTAAAATGACTAAACGTTATCTTTTGTGAGCTCTTTATACCAAAGTTAAAATTCTAATTTATATGCTTCTAGAATGTAAGTACTCATTTAGACGCGTTGCTTTACATTGTAACAATTTAAGTTTTAATGTTTAAAAAGGCAATTGCAATTATTAGCCCACTATTTCTATGCTTCCATGTGATAAATCTCTCAAATACTAAATGTTTTTTTCTTTTCTTTATCTAATTCAAATCAACCTTTAATTTGTTTGTAGTAAGTGTACAACTGTTTACTCCTTAATAATGGATAAATAAAGCATAACATCACGTGAAACTAAGGACCCCACCACGTGGGACCCCTAAAATATAATGGATCCTTAGAAGGCTTTTCAAAACTGAATGACTATATCATGTTTTTTCTATTTCTGATGCTTTAGTTTTGAATTGGCGATATGTGGCATAAAATAGCGGACTCAGCAGCTATCTGTTTTGTTAATTAAAACTGGCGCAAAAAGTTAAAAAAGAATGTAAGAAGAGTTGTGCCTACTATTTTCCATGGCCAGTGCTTTTCTATGACCGTCCCTGAAAAAAAAGCTTTAATAACTACATATCCTCGAGGGAATTTTCAAGGCCAAAAAGGCGATATCGTCTGATGGTACTTTTTAAAATTTCACAGGATGAAAATCTTGTTCTTCGTGATGATCTCCCCTCTGAGCTTTAAAACATAACAAGTTTACCATTCCTTTTTGTGTTCAATATCCCCCCTTTTAAAGAGGGGAGCTGCTGCCCCTTTAACACCAGCTTTTTTTTGCTTAACCGAAATATCATAACGGTAAATTATTGGTAGAAGCTTCCGTTCTTGAATTATGCTTTTCAGGGCATCAGACAACATTATTCCCTTTCCAAATTACGATCAACTAAATCACTTCCTCCTCTTAAAAGTTGTTTTTGAACTATGCAGTACTGTGCATAGATGGCTGAAGGTCCAAATGAATCAACTAATTCCACTGAAGCTTTCAGATTACTCCTCGTAATGATCCCTCGTTCCTCAGTGACGTTCACATGTAGATCTAGCAGTTGGTGCTGAAAGATGCACTCTATGAGCTTGTATTTACTTCGCCACTCTTAAGTGTAGGTGGGCGCTACACTTAAGAGTGGCGGGCCGCTCAAGATTATTAAATTTCTTGATTTTCTGGACTTTTTTTTGATTTGCTATTCAAATTGTCAAATATTGTTTTTAATAATTTCCCTCCCCCTCTCAAAAATTTCCTGCGTACGTGCAAAAGAAGCTTCTTAACTCCTAGAATTTGAAATCCTAAACAGAGAATTCTAAACTCTAGAACCAGATGCTTAACCCTAACCTGTTGGCAGCCAATTACCCATTTTTGTATGTGAACGGCACTTGCCGGGATACTGATGTTTGGTCATACACGTGTTAACACATGTTGGTCACACACATGTTTGGTCATATACGTATGTTAAAATATGCGTCTAACGAGACGCATTTTGAATGTCGTCTGACGATGTAGATGGATAGATAAGAGGTTTCAATGCCATCTGGCCAAAACACAAATACAAAATCAGAAAATAAGATAAAACAGAGTTGACATTCCAGCATAGAAGTACTAGATGGATCATTTTCTCTGAATTAAAGCATTGCTGGCAATTTTTTGATTTGTTAAATTGCATAGAGAATTGCAAGTTTCCAGATATCCGGAAGTAGCTGAATCTAATCTTCTAGTAGATTCTCTCCTTAAAGATTGTAGCTCTAGACTTGCGCATAGAAAATGGTGCAGGTGTTCATCTTGCTTCGGCAATTAAAAGTCGGCATTCAACAGCAAAAATCCTACAGGAGAGCATAAAATTAAAAAAAATTCTTCTTTTTTTTAAATATAATTCACTACCATTTGTTTATACAAGGAGGGTTTTTGAGGTTTTAAAATATACCAAACACAATTCTGATATCAGAAGCTCCAATTTCTAACTATATTTGTCAATAAGGAAAAAAATTGAAAAACCAACAGCGGGTTCTATATATGTTTAGAGCTACCAAGAAAAATAAAAAAAATCTTCGAACTGTTGAATTTAAGCGGCTTCAGCTTGACAAGAACGTATTTGAATTACTGCAACCAATATTCATTTTGGGATGAATGGTTTCAACCCGTCACTGCGTGTCGTCACACAGAGGAGGCAACCGTGCTAAGATTCTCATTAGTATTAAACTTATTACCCATCTCAAAATTTTTGCTCTAAGATTTTTTGGCCCTCTTTGGCAAAAGATGGTGTTTGGCAGTTCAATTAAAGTGACTCCTTTCTTGGTTAAAGTATCTTTTGTTACTTCAAAATGGCACTAAAATTCTTAACAAATTTTCATTCGTATGTCTTCTTTTGCTTGTTTGATTATTTAGAGACGCTTGCATAATCTCTATGCAGTTCCAGGGCCCATGGTAGCTGTTACCATACCCCTAACCTGTATTGCATCGCAGAGATGAACTAACTGTGTTAACACAAGTTGTGTTAACACAACTGTGTTATCATTGGTTTGAAACTTATTTATCTGAAACGTCTTTCAGTATTGATCCTTATAATTCAAGATTAATTCCGTGTTGATTTCGGTGTCCCTCAAGCGTCTATCCTAGAACCTGTTTTATTTCTTATTTTCATCAGTGATATTTTTATTGCTGTATCTGAACAAACTTAACGAAGTTGCTGTATTACTTGCGATCACAATTTTGTTCCACTTAGTGAGGCAGCTCAAGACCCCGTGCTATTTGCATTTGCAGATGATACTACTCTTCTTTTTTTTTCTTTTTTTTTCTTTTTTTTTAAACCCACCTCCTCTCCTCTCAGTGGTACTAACTTCTTTATTTCCGAAACTGATGACTACATTTATGTACCACCTACACTAAAAAAAAAAAAAAAACCTACAAAATTTTTTAACTTTACATTATCATAACAATCAAACTATAAATTTGAGCAGTTAATACTTTACAGATTTCATTTGGGGGCATTCTACAACCAATTAACCAACATTAATACAACATCTGCCTAGCCGCTTTGCAGGGTGCCCTTCCGGTATAGGGAACCCCTTCCACGGTGGCACCAACAATCAAACTCCAAGAAAATACTTTAATTTGCCTCCAAAATCCCTCTGTTTACCTTATAATCCCATCCTCCCAAATTACTCCCTATCTTACCTCAAAAACGCCCAAATAAAAAACTTTGTCTAAACATCATCTTACACAAACATACACTCAACACTTAGACAAAGTTTTTCATTTTTATTTTTTTCCTTTATTTCCTCATTTCTAAAAACCCTTTTCAACTGCTCAAATTCCACAAAAAAAAAAAAAAAAAAAAAAATAAAAAAAAAAAAAAAAAAAAAAATATAAAACATATTTTAATAAATATTCATTTCAAAATATTTCTCAAATCTGTTACTTATTCTCAAAAAATCTACTTCTTTATCCAAAAACTTTTTAAAAATATCGATATTTATTTTTTCCTTCCTTTTTCTTCTACTCCATACATACCGGCATAAATTTCCTACTATAAAACACACCATATTTTTCGTTTTATCCTCCATTTTTTCCCTTATATCTAACTTTATAATCCTTTTTTTATCCTCCTCACTTTCTATACTCACACCTAAATTTCTTACTATCTCAAAAACAAAATTAAAAATATTTTCATTTTTCTCACACTCCAAAAATTCATGAGATAGTCCATCTAGTACCACCTCTGAACAGAGGTGACACCTTGGGTTTTCACTTCTAATAAAACGCGCAATTCTATCTCTATACGGCATAATCCTATGTATTATCATAAACATAACTTCTCTCACCCTTGTTTCCATGGGGAAGGCGTGGAGGTTGGTAAATGCTGTTTCAAAATTTATAAAAGGTTCTTTTTCCTTTACATGATAAATTGGTTCATTTTCTGTCAATTTCAGCAAATTTCCAATTTCATGTTTTTTCATTTTTTCCTCTACTTCTAACAGGCCAGTTTCTTTTGCCTGTTGTATAACTTTAAAAATGTTTCGTGCATACATTGAGATCTTTGTTTCTGGAAAATCTTCTTCATTCAGTGCTTTTATTAGCCACTCTCTTGTTAAAATAGAATGATTTCCTCCATTTAGGGAGTCAATGGTATTTCTTATTAGGAGGTTCTTGCAGGCTGACCAAAAATCCAAAAATCCATTTCCACCTTTATCTTTAGGTTGATAGAGCATTCCCTTGTTTAGTTTTTCAACCTTACCATGCCATACAAACCTCCAAATATGTTTCTCAATTTCTGTCACCAGGGAATCCGGGAGGGGGGTTATGGGTGCAAGATAGAGGAGTCGGGGGATGCAATACATGTTGATGTATGTTGCTCTTTGGAATACTGTCAAAGACCGATTTTTTTCATTGCCATTTAGCATGTACTGAATTTCTGCTACTTTCTTAGACCATGCCTTCTGCCACATGTTTCCTTCTGTGCTAATATTAACTCCAAGTATTTTCGTCGACGTCACGACTGGTAACCAAGAAAAATTTTCCAAGCTCTTTTTCCATTTTTCATTATCACTTAGAGGTAGCATGTTGCTCTTTTTCTTGTGGATCTTTAACTTATAATGTTGTTCATACCATCTCAGGGCTCGAGTTACTTCCAGTACATCTTGAGATCCATTCGCTAAGAAAGTTGTGTCGTCTACATAAGCCGCTGACTTGAGTACCTTTGCCTTGCTAATGGGTATACCTGTAATACGTGCTTTAATATATTTTATTAAAGGATCAAGGTAAATCTCAAAAAGATACGACGAGCTCGGGTCTCCTTGTCTTAAACCAATTTCAAAGGGGAATGGTCTCGTCTTTTCTCCATTCAAAACAATCTGGCCTGTAGCATTTATATATAGGTTCTTAAAAAAATTTAAAAACTCTTTACAAAAAGAAAATTTCTCTTTCATCAAAATCCATAATATTTCTCTCTCTACCGAGTCATATGCTTTAATTAAATCTATGCCGATTAATACCCACGAAAGCTCACGTTTTAAAAGCTCTTCTTCTTTTTCCAGGAATAGATCTCTCAGCATTCTAAGTATATGCTGTATTTTCCGGCCTTTTATCCCACCGTGTTGAGTCTCTCCTAATATCTTTCCAATAAACTTCTTTAGACGATTAGTCAATATTTTTGAAACTAATCGAGTATCGCAGGGCAGTAGCGAAATCGGTCTCCGATTTTCCAGTTTCTCTGGGTCTCCTTTTTTTGGGACCAAAGTAATCACTGCTAGTGTTTGAGTTTTGTCTGCTCCTTTTTTTATCATTTCATTCATCGCCCCTAAAAGCGTTTCAGATATTTCACTATAAAAGAGTTTGTAAAACTGATATCCGAGGCCATCCTTTCCTGGGGCTTTCCCGCTCTTCGTTTCTTTCAGAGCTTGTTTTAGTTCCTGTTCCGTGATATTCTCACATAAAAGTTCATTTTCATGGTCGGCTACTTCATTAGTGACGCAGAAACCTTGTAAAAAAAAACCCTCCAATGTCCAGATTCTCTTTTCTCTTATATATCTTTCGGTAGTAGTCCCGGACTAGCACACGGATTTGTGTCTCTTCTTCGATTATTTTTCCATCATCTTGTTTCAAACGTTTCATTATATTTTCTTCTCTTTTTATTTTTGCTTTCTGGATCATTGCTAGACTAATTTGCTCCCCTTCATATATTTTGCTTAGTCGATTTGTTTGTTTCCAATGTTCAAAACGCTCATTTTCCAGTTTTTTTAGTTCATTTTTAATTTCCTGATACTCGATAATAGTGCTGTTTTCATTCCCATCTATTTCCGCTTTAAGTTGTGTGAGAACTCTTTTCAAGTGACGCTCATGTGTCGTTTTTTCTGATTTTATTTTTCTTTCTAATTTTTGTATGAAATTTGCTATCTCCCTTTTCATCTCCAACCACTTCTCCAGTTGACTTTTTGATTTTTTTTTCTTTTTCCATCCAGGAATTAATCCAGGATTTTTCCTTTGATTTGATTCCTTACCCACTTATCTTTAAGCGAGTCTGGGTGCAGCTTCCAAAAAACAGGCTTTATTATTTGATCTTTTGTTTGTTTTCCAACAATCATTCGCACAGCATAGTGATCAGAAAAAGTTACATGTTCGTGTATTACTTGACTAATCAATTTTTCCATTCCGGATGTTACATAAATTCTGTCAATACGGCTTGCGCTGCGAGTTCCCACTCTTGTAAAAGATATGCTATTATTTTTTTTCTATCCATACATCTAGTAAACTGTAAGTCTGAATAAATTTTTTAAGCGTTTCATTTATACGTCTACATGCAACTTTCTTATTTTTTACCGAAATGTCGTCTTCTCTTAATACGCAGTTAAAATCTCCCAGTAAGACTATTTTTCCATTTGGTGGTGTGTACTTTGGTAGTATTGTTTCAGTTACAAAAACTCTCTCCTTTGCATTATTGGTGCCTGATGGCATGTGTACATTTACAAGGGTCATTCCACTAAGTTTCATAGGACATATTTTACCATCTTCCTCGTATGCAAAATCCTCTGGATTCACTTCTAATTCCTCTTTTATAATGAAGCCTGTGTCATGTGTTGCGCCTGCGGTGAAAAGCATATATCGCAACTTTTGTAAGTTTTTTATTTTCGGAGTGTCTAGTTCTTGTAGGGCTAGGACGTCCCAGCTTGATCTCTTTAGGTAATCTAAAAACATTTCTTGCCGCTTCAACTGCTTTAAACCATTTAAGTTCAATGTTCCTATGTTCAAGTTCATTTCCTTGTAGGTATATTTGCCCCTTTTTTCTTTTCAGGCCTCTCACTTTCTTCTATTAGTGAAAAATTGCTTAGTTGTCTTTTGGGAGTTTCCTTTTTCTTTTCTGGGGCAGGAAGGACTGATGCCCCGCATTCAGTCTTTTCTGTGCCTTTCTTTTCGCTATCGGTCTTTGGATTTCTCTTTTTGGTTTCTCTTTAGTTACTTCCCCTTCAGGCTCCGCTATCCTGTTTTCTGTACTTTCCAGGGTTGCTTCTGTTTGGTTTGTGGTCTGTTCGTTGGTTAAGTTTCCTACAGCTTGTAGGACCATATCTACTGCCTGTGACGGGGTAAGCTTTTGGATCTCTGGAGTTCGAAAGTCAGGCGTTTTTGAAACTACTGGAGTGATTCCTCGCAAGTTTTGCTGCTTTTGGTGATTCGTGGGGTTTGGTGGTAGCGGGGGGAAATTTGGGTGATCTGTTAATGATCTACTGTTCTCTTGGTTCCAAACCACTGATCCAGTTCGAGTTTTTCTTTTTTGGGCAGTGCTCAGCTTCGTGGCTGGCCTCATGGCAGATAAAGCACAATTTGGGTTGCGTTTCGTAACGAACGAATATTTTCTCATTTTTCCACATGATTGATGGAGGAATATCTTTTGTTATATTCATCAAAGCTGTGGCTCGGCCAGTGAAAACTTCAATTAGTCCTATTCCTTCGTATTTTTTCCTCCGGATATTTAAAACTTCTCCATAGCCTGCAAGGACCGCTGCGATATCCTGCTCTGTTGCCTCGCCCTGTACGCGCCTCAGAGTAACCACAACTGGTCTTTTCCCTACTCTGTCGCATGTAACAGGATATCTTTCGTTATTGAAATTAAATTTTAGGTCTTCTTCTTTCCATTGTTCGCACATTGTATCTGCAATAATGGGGGACGCCAGCATGACACGGACTATGCCAAGCTTTCTAAAATCATCAGAATCTATCGCTCGCACATTTCCAGCATTCAGGTTGAGAGATTTTAGCCATCGATGTATATCCAACTCTAAAATCTCTTGGACTATATTTTCTCGTACTGCTCTAAAACTGAAAGACACTGTTGCCTTCCCCATATTACATATCCCTTACACACACAAAAAAAAAAAAAAAAAAAAAAAAAAAAAAAAAAAAAAAAAAAAAAACCTCACCTTTTTCCCTTTTTTCCCTTCTCTTCCTTTCCTTCCTTCCCCTTTTTCCCTTTCCTTCTTTCCCTTTTTACCCCTTTCTTTTTTCCCCACTAACACAATTCCCTACTTAACAAAACACAAGAAGAACAACTTATCGCTTATTGACCGTCTCTTTCGCTGCAATTACGGTATGGGTTAAATATATCCAAATTGGAATGAATCGCACTGCATTGAACAGACGCCAAAACGATACTGACTCTTGGGTGTTCAGAAATTAGGGATTCTTCCCTTATCAAGAAAGTGTATTCTGTTCTAGAATGAACCTTTGCTTTGCTCGATGCAAATCGCCTTGCCCTAAATCTAGCTAAATCTAGTCTTTTGATTTTTTCCAGATCATGTACTTTTTGTCCTTTGGTTCAAACTATTTTTACCCCTCATGGTGATAAAACTTGACCCCCTGATAGACATGTTCGATTCCTGGGCATTTTATTGGACGAAAATCTCTCTTTAAAACATCACCGTGCTCTTGTAAAACTTAAGCTCTCCAGAAACTTAGGAGTTCTTCGGAACCTTCGTCACTGCTTCCCTGCTTCAATAATAAAGATCCTCTTTCACTCTCTCATTCAGCCTTATATGTACTACTGTCCAACCGTATGGCTATCGATATTCTCTTCTTTTACCTTCCCTGTTTTCAAAATATATAAACAAAAGCAATTAAATTAGTGTCTGATGTGACAGGCCAGCTCAGCATGAACTTATTGTATGGTCAATCCACATATCCTTCTTTCCACTTGTTTTATTTTTAAATATTTTCATGGACCCCACCATAATTTCTTCAAACAATTATATTTTTTAAATTTTGAACTAAGAAATGAATCTTGTGTTTCTTTTCCTCTCAGAAATAACATTGATATTTTCATTCATAAAACTAATAGCATACGATTAGATTTTCATCCAGTTTTATGTTGTGCATCCATATGCAATTCCCTACCAGTTAAAGTTCGGCTATGTCGTTCTTATGGTCAATTTAAAAAAGAGATAACCGACCACCCCTTATGCCTCCCTTTTTTTTCGCTCTATCTTTTCTTTTAAATTTTTTTAAGTCAATTATTTTGATTGGCATGGTAGTTCTTGTTGTTATTGCTTATTTTTTTGTTTCTTTTTTGTCTTTTTTTGCTTCTTCTTGTCCTTCTGTTTGATTTTAGTGCTCTCATTTAATGTTATGTTTAGTCTCCCCCTCTCACAGGCCAAAGAGCCTTTGTGTAGTTCTAAGTTTTGTATTTTTTTTTCTCTGTTTCTTTTAAATAAATTGGTTGATTGATTGATTGGTCGAACCTTCTCTATATATTCTACGACCATTGGCCAGAAGTGATCACCTATGAGGAAAAAAAAAAAATTAACACACAAAACACAAAGTGTCGTACTTTTAAATTATTGGAGTACCGCAGCCTACCCCGAAAAGAATGATGATGAATGTGTGTTATTGTTTTCTGTGTTTTTGTTTATTGTTTTTCCCGTGCCTGAATCGTATCAAAGTAGCTGCTGTAGAACGTTGGGCGAGGTTTCATCTGAGGGGAAATTTTGAATTCAAGTGCCGTTTTTAACAAAAGGAAGTGTACCCTGGGAAAGCGTCATTTTGTGCCACAAAAAGCATTATTTTATCTAAAGATGGCCAACATATCACTTCACGAACATTTTTAAAAAGCAAATCTCACATTCACGCCTTGGAATTATTAAAAGTGAGTTTTAAAAAAGAGGGTAAAGATCCTTCAGAGCCATTGATGTGCATGGGGCATCTAGTCGATGTTTCTGTTTACCTGGAACTTCCGAAATTTCATATGGTTTTCTTAGGTCTTATCCTTAAATTCTTTACTTTCTCTTGTTCCAATGACGTTCCTTTCAGCGAACGTATATTATTGAAAGTAAAACCTCTCAATTCCAAGGGAAGTAAACTCCAATGAAATCGTCACAGTCTCCTTGCTCAACAACAACGTTCTTAAGGTAGCCTTGTAAGCTTTCACTTAGAAAGTGCATATACAAAAATATATAGGAACTGTAAAATTAAAACTTTTCAAAGAGAATTACTTTCTGTCAGTGATTGGTCGATTGTTTGATTTTTTTTTTTTTTTTTTTTTAAGTACATTTCAGGCATCATGAGCTAAAATTCATTCGTGAATTTGTACAGGAGCTTTGTCAAAGTAGCGGGAGCGATCTATTAAATCGAAAAAAAACAAATCAATTACAATTTCTAGAAAACTGTGAGGATGTTTTTGCAAAGATTTGAGATATTGGGTCAAGGTAGAACCGGATGTTATATTCCTGCATATTTCCAGGATGAATTTATTGCTATAATGTAGTAGAGATGACCCTATTGATACGATCAGAACCACGTGGTTTATGGTTTTCTCACTGAGAATAAAAAAACAGGATTTTTCTCACTTGAAAAAACAGGAATTTTCTCACTTTGATGGATGTTTTCTTGGATGGTTATGTGTGTTGGTCAATTTATTTGATGTTTTTCATGGATGTCAA
>JAQQPU010001154.1:35177-58396 GCA_029168905.1 Artemia sp. Kazakhstan ARC1039 | reverse complement strand
AAAAAAAAAAACTAGTTTTGCGTCGATCTAGAATATGCAACTTTGTGCAACGTCGATCTATAATGTACAACGGCGTTCCCAGCAAGTGACGCGCCCCCTTGCTGTGGATGTTGAAAAGTAAACAAGCCAACCATGCTACGGTGTTCTCAACAGGCTACGTGACTTCGAATATGGCGACGAATTAAAAAAAAAAAAAAAAATAAAAAAGCCATATCTTAGAGCAAACCATCAATAGTCATAAAACTAGCAAATTCAAAAAGCAACACAATCTCTCCTTGTCCATGAAATGGAGTAGTATATGATTGATACATTATGCGTTTCTAAGACCAGAATCTCTGGTTCTAGCTCTACAGTAACTATAGCGCCCGAAACGCTATAACAGTTCCACTTTTTCTATTGTGGAGTAGATGATAACTAGCGACTCAGTGGCGTTAGTTTTATTATAAACCAAAGAACTATAAACGCACTTCTTGACTGGGAATCTGTTTCTCCCCGAATGACCAGTATTAGGCTTAAAGAAAGCCCTGCAAATGTGTCTATTTTCTCTGCATACACCCCTACTCGTGACACCACTGGTTCCGCTAATGATTAATTCTATGCGGAATTTCAAGTGTCTTCGTCAGTTGCTGCACCAGACTTGCTGCTTGGGACTTCAATACGAGAGTTGGCCCGTCTGATCAGAATCCCGTCCAATTCCTAAGAAAGTTCGGATTGGGACACAAATGTAAAATTGGGCAAAGCCTGGTAAACTGTGCCTTGATGAAATCATTTTTGTGTCACCAACAGCCTATTTCAGCACAAGCCAAGTCATCTATTGACGTAAAACTCCAATGATGGTGTTACTAAGGCCCAAATTGACTTCATTCTCGTCTGTCAACGCCGCAGAAGTTCAGTATTGGACGTGAGCTCTTGTAATAGTGCGGACACAGGCTCACAATCGGAGTCCGATCACGAGGTATTTCTTGCAAACATCCTACTGCGTCTTGCATCTCAGAGAAAGAATAAGCCAAAAGCCCGAAACGACACTGATAAGCTGCAACATGAAGAAGTTCGGCAAACTCTAAACACAGAGCTAAAGAACCGCTTGAAAACCCTAAACCTGAAAGAGGAGGAAAACAGCGACCCTGAGCAAAGACAGGAGACCTTCAAAACAGTAATGAGAGAGACCACTCTAAAGATCCTAGGCCAAACGAAAGTGAAATGACAACATTGGATTACCGCCCGAACCCTGTCAATAGTCGGACAGCAAAGAAAAAAGATAAGCGGCCCTAAAGAAATCCCGAAAGAGTTGCGTAGACAGTTCATGCGCTCTCCTCGTCTACACCGCCACGAAATGTGTAAATAGAATGCTTTGTCATTAGAAAGGGGGCCACACGCTCATGACACCCACTAACTCTACCAGATTTTAAAGGAATTGACTGGTAAGAAACCTGCTTTGTCTGAAGTTATCAGAGACAGATCAGGAAAAGTCATTAGCTGTCAAAAGCAGCGTTTGACCAGATGGAAGGATCACTTCTAAACAGTGCTTGACCCGTCCCTATAATCAACTCCTGACGATTTCGCCCCTAGTGTTCCAAAAGAACCTTATAATATAAAGAAGGTCACCCCAACACGAGCCAAAATACTCAATGCGATTAAGGCCTTGAAGAACAACAAAGCCTCAGGTCAGGATGGTGTCCCCCCGCAAATACAAAAACAGTGCCCGAGATCATTGCGGAACAGCTCCATGGTATCCCTGAAGAAGTATGAAGGACTAACACTTTCCCAAAGGATTGGAAGACATCAGTTATTCCTCTATTCTAAAAGAAAGCTGATTAAACTGAGTGCAAAAATTACCGGAGAATAGCTCTAATTAAAATTGCGGTAAAAGATTTTGGTATTATTCTCCTTATCCACTTCAAGGGGGCAAAGGAGAAAAGAATCCGGGAAACCAAGCCGGTTTCCTTCCTGGTAGGGGCTGTGCTGACAGTATTTTTGAACTCCACCTCATTGTCCAGCAGTTTCAGAGGTATAATTTTCAAGTGATTTTGATATTTCTGGCTTGGTTGCCACTTTCGACTCGGTCACCCGTCAAAAACTTAATTTGACGAACTGCTTAAAGCATACTAAAAGGTGTCAAGAGAGCCGAGTTCGAATTTATGGAGAAGAGACCAAAGAATTCCCGATTGAGTTTGGAGTAAAATAGGGCTGCGTCCTGTTTCTGACTCTGTTTAACTACCGTAATGATTGGGTGCTTAGAATGCACCATCTTCTCATCCAAGAGTTCAGACTGGACAAAAACTTTCTCATTAAGACCTTGACTACGCTGATGATGTCGGAATTTTCTCATACCCAGAGAAAGCCCAAGCTATGCTCGATGATGCGGTGACTTGGGCAGATCACATTGGCTTGAAAGACAGTACAGGGAAGACAAAGGTTATGACAATAAATCGCACTGACCCTCTTTCGATAATTGTAAAACAAGTACAGTTGAATCAGTTCAACAGTTTCACATACCTTTGCTCCCGGCTTAGTACTGATAGATCTTCAGACATCGACGTTCAACAGCGATTGCAGATAGCACAGACGTTCTTTGCTTCCCTTAGAAAATCGTTGTGGAACTGACATGAAATTAGTATGTGCAGTAAAGTTCAAGTCTACCTGGCTTTGGTTCGAAAAACATTTCTATATGGATGTGAAACTTGGTCAATAAAGCGACTACATGAAAATGCACTGAAGATGGTTGGGCATATTTATCTCCGTAATATCTTCAGGATACGCCTGAGTGATCAAATATCAAACGTGGATATACGAAGAAACTCAATTATACGATATTTGATGATATCGAAACTCATATCGATAATATACGAAACTCATATACGATAGAAATTAACATAAGTGGGGCTCAAAACCCCTATGCCTTCCCAAGGCCAGAAAAAATCTGCACTTTACTGAAAAAAATACAAATGAATGTGCATTGTCAGTTTAATATACATATTCTGATATCTAGTAATCAAAATGTTAATATTATTTGATTTATTAGTTATAAAAGTAAAAACATTTATATTTTTTCAGTAAAGCGCAAATTATATTCTGGCCTCGGCAAGGCATAGGGGTTTTGATCCCTACTCATGTTAATTTCTGCTCGTTTTGAGTTTGACTCGGTTATTTATTGTAATTTCTGTTCGTTTTGGGTTTCATTTATTTAGCGATGCTGATTTGTGGTAATTTCACGCTTGGTAGATTATTTGATTCTATTTTTGTTCATTTTTGGTTTAATGGAGTTCTTTACTTTTCATTAAAAAACTTATTTTGTGGAAGAAGTTTTTTTTAATTAATTTCTGTTCGTTTTATATTGACACAGTCTTTTCAGGGAATAAGAAAATAACACTTTAAATCTTTTCGTTTTTTTAGACTTTATAGCCTGGCCTGCTATTTGTATGCTGGAGAAAAATTTTCAGCAATTTTTAACGACATACACCCTTTTAAAAATCTGGAAACAAATAGTAGTGTTTAATTTAGTTCATACCTCCTCTAGTCGACCTGAAATAGAAAACTTGATACCATTCGCAAAATAAAATCTGTTTACTTTCTTTTACAGCTTGGATACACTTACGCTATTTTGATTTGGTTGAATTTTAAGAGCAGAAGTAGCCCCGAAAGTTTGAACATAATACCCTCAGTCGTTCTTGGAATACTGCTGAAATGCCTTATTGACAATTAGCATTAGCACAGTGCATTTTGATTTAATCTTAAGGCAACATTTAGTTTTTAAAGATAATGGGCAAATGAGAGGGTGGGCGTGGTAGGGGAACTAGTTGACCTCCAATCACTTTGACTATAAAAAAAGGAATTAGCCCTTTTTATTTTCAGTCGAATGAGCCGTTTTCGAAGTTCCTACGATAACTCCTTCGATACAAAGTGCCCAATCACTTTAGACTATTAAAAAAAGCACTAGCCCTTTCAATTTCCAATCGAATGAGCCCTTTTTGAGTTTCTACGACAACGCTTTCTATAAACACCTTATATGCCCCCAGGGCAGAAATTGAAACCCTTGCCCTAAAGGCTGTGAGGGGGTTGTCATCCTCAAAGACCTAATTTCCAGAACTTTCAACTACGTTAAACAAAATGGCTATCTCAAAATTTTGATTGGATGTTTTTGGGGAAATGGTGGGCGTGAGAGGGGCGTTAGTTGCTCTCCAATCACTTTCAACTATTAAAAAAGGCACTAGCCCTTTTAATTTCCAATCGAATGAACCCTTTTGAAGTTTCTACGACAACGCTTTCAGTTAAAACCCTGTATACCCCCAGGGCAAAACTTAAAACCTTTGCCCTGAGGGCTGGAGGAGGGTTGTAATCCTCAAAAACCTAATTTCCAGAACTTTCAACTACGTTGAACAAAATTGCTATCTAAAAATTTTGATTGGATGTGTTTGGGGAAACGGTGGGCGTGAGAGGAGGTTTAGTTGTCCTCCAATCACTTCCGACCATTAAAAAGCGGACTAGCCCTTTCAATTTACAATCGAATGATCGCTTTTTGAAGTTTCTACGACAAAACTTTCTATAAAACCTTATATGCCCTAGGGCATAACTTACAACCCTTGCCCTGAGGGCTGTGAGGGGGGTTGCCATCCTCAAAGACACAATTTCCGGACCTTTCAACTACGTTGAACAAAATGGCTATGTCACAATTTTGATTGGATGTGTTTGGGGAAATGGTGGGCGTGAGATGGGGGTTACTTGTCCTCCTATCACTTTCGACTATTAAAATGACACTAGCCGTTTCAATTTCCAACCAAATGATTCCTTTTTGAAGTTTCTACGACGACGCTTTCAATTAAAACCTTATTTGCCCCCAGGGCATAACTTATAACCTTTACCCTGAGGGCTGGGGAGGGGAGAGGGTTTTCATCCTCAAAAACCTAATTTCCAGAACTTTCAACTACGTTGAACAAAATTGCTATCTTAAAATTTTGATTGGATGTGTTTGGGGAAATGGTGGGCGTAAGAGGAGGGTTAGTTGTCCTCCAATCGCTTCCGAAGGGCACTAGCCCTTTCAATTTCCAATCGAATGATCGCTTTTTGAAGTTTCTACGACAACACTTTCTATAAAACCTAACATACCCTAGGGCATAACTTAAAACCCTTGCCCTGAGGGCTGTGAGGGGGTTGTCATCCTCAAAAACATAATTTCCGGACCTTTCAACTATGTTGAACAAAATGGCTATATCAAAATTTTGATTGGATGTGTTTGGGGAAATGGTGGGCGTGAGATGGGGGTTACTTGCCCTTCAATAACTTTCGACTATTAAAAAGGGTACTAGCCGTTTCAATTTCCGACCGAATGATTCCTTTTTGAAGTTTCTACGATAACGCTTTCTATAAAAAAAAACCTTATATGCCCCTAGGGCATAAGTTATAACCATTGCCCTGAAGGCTGTGGGGTGAGTGTCATCCTCAAAAACACAATTTCTGGACTTTTTAGTTACGTCGAACAAAATGGCTATCTCAAAATTTTGATTGGATATGTTTGGGGAAATGGTGGATGTGAGAGGGGTGTTAGTTATCCTCCAATCCCTTTCGACTATTAAAAAGGGCACAAGCCCTTCTAATTTCCAATCGAATGAGCCTTTTTTGAAGTTTCTACAACATCACTATCTATAAGAACCTTATATGCTCCCAGGGCATAACTTACAACCCTTGCCTCGAGGGTTCTGAGGGGGTTATCATTCTCAAAGACCTAATTTCTAAAACTTTTAACTATGTTGAACAAAATGGCTATCAAAAAATCTTGATTGGATGTGTTTGGGGAAAAGGTGGGCGTAAGAGAGGGTTATTTGCCCTCAAATCACTTCGAATATTAAAAAGGGCACTAGCCCTTTGAATTTCCAATCGAATGTGCCCTCTTTCATGTTTCTACGATAAAAGCTTTCAATAAAAACCTTATATGCCCCCAGGGCATAACTTACAACCCTTACTCTGAGGGCTGTAGGGGGGGGGGGGTCATCCTCAAAAAAAAATTTTCAAAACTTTTAACTACTTTGAAGAAAATGGCTATCTCAAAATTTTGATTGGATGTGTTGGTAAAAGGTGGGCCTGGAAGGGGTATTAGTTGCCTTCCAATCACTTTCGACTATGAAAAAGGGCACTAGCCATTTCAATTTCCAATCAAATGAGCCTTTTTTGAAGTTTCTACGACAACGCTTTCTATAAAAACCTTATATGCCCCCAGGGCATAACTTACAACCCTTGCCCTGAGGGCTCTGGGAGGGGGGGTGTCATCCTCAAAGACCTAATTTCCAGAAGTTTCAACTACGTTGAACAAAATGGCTATCTCAAAATTTTGATTGGATGTGTATGGAAAAAAGGCGGGCGTGAGAGGGGGGTTAGTTGCCCTCCAATCACCTTCGACTGTTAAAAAGGGCACTAGCTCTTTGAATTTCCAATCGAATGAGCCTTTTTTTGAAGTTTCTACGAAAACGCTTTCTACAAAAACCTTATATGCCCCCAGGACATAACTTACAACCCTTGCCCTGATGGCTGTGGGGGAGTGTCCTCCTCAAAAAGATAATTTATATGATTTCAAAGACTTAGTTTCCAGGACTTTCAACTATGTGAACAAAATGACTATCTCAAAATTTTGATTCGATGTGTTTGGGGAAATGGTGGGCGTGGAAGGGGTGTTTTGCCTTCCAATCACTTTTGACTATTAAAAAGGGCACAAGCCACTCCAATTTCCACTCGAATGAGCCGTTTTCGAAGTTTCTACGACAACTCCTTCAATACGAAGTGCCCTAGTCTAAAGAAAAAATAAATAAATAATACATTGTGCCAACATGGTTCTTTACTTAGGCAGCGCAATTGCGCTGCCTATGATCAGGACTGGACAGAAACGAGAGTTTTGAACCTGTTTTCTACAAATGCAAGTAAATGATAATAGCGTAAATATAAGAGATGTAACTCGAATTATTCTAGTTCAAGCAGACAACTGAAGCAGACATCATTCTCTATCAAGCAGACAAAGCAGTATTAACTTGGTTGATAAAACAATGCTATAATTAGGCATAATTTTCTTGCAACTTTGGTTTTATTTACCTTTTCTGCAACAAAATGTTACAACCTAAACGACCATGGCGTGCCCCTCCCTAGATTTGATCCTGGGCACACCTATGAATACTCATGAATTTTTCCCGATTTTGCTTTCCATTTCCAAGAATTTCTCATTTTGAGCTGAAATCCCTAATCTAAACTAAATATTTAGAAAAGTATAATTGCCAAATTGGAATTTCATAATTGCAGAATAAGAAAATAAAAATAACAAAATGCAGAATAACAAAATAGAAAAATCAGCATTAAATGTAATCAATGACAAGAAGTAAAAACAATATTTCCTAGTTTCCTTACTTACTACGAACGTTTTATCATTTTAAGCTGAAATCCCTAATTCAAACTAAATATTTAGAATAATTTGGTTGCCAAATTGGATTTCACAAACAAAGAATAAGAAAATCAGCATAAAATGTAATCAATGACTCGAATTTAAAATAATAGTCACGAATCTCTCTCAATTTTACTTTTCGGTTCCAAAAATTTCTCATTTTGAGCTGAAATCCCTAATCCAAACAACACATTTAGAATAATTTGGTTACCAAATTGGATTTTCACAAACAAAGAATAAGAAAACCAGCATAAAATGTATTCAAGGATCTGAAGTTAAAACAATACTCTTGAATCTCTCTCAATTTTACCTTTCAGTTCCAAAGATTTCTCATTTTGAGCTGAAATCCCTTATACAAACTACATAACAACACAATTTCGAAGAACAAATATTTTGATTTACTCCATAAATTTTATCACAAAAATATAAGGTATTATAAACTGCATACAAGCATTTAACAATAAAACTGGCTCATATTTACAATATAACTGGCAAGCACAGAGACAATAAGTGGACCACATTAAGGGTTTTTGCACAAACAAAATAGGGCTTCTGTAAAGTAAAAAAATCCATAATACGTTATAATGAGAGGGTATACAAGTAATAATCATAGCTATGATATCAATCATACCCTTATACATTGGTCCAGATTCTATATGACTTTTAGGTAATCTACTTTTTGAATCCTCCTCTCCCTCCCCGAGGTGGCGCGCAACTAGTCAAAATATCTTGAATTTGGGCAAGGTAAATATAAAAAATGAAAGCTTTTAAAAATAGAAAAATAAAAGCAACTTGAGATTAGCACAGCGGGTAGTAGTAATATGTAAGCACTGTCCTATTTTAGCCAGGCCCAAAGCCTCAAATAAAATTCATTTGGCTTATTTCACTCATTTTTATGTGGCATATTAAACTCGTAAACATCCGAAGATTCTTACTTTCAGAAAAAGGCCAAGATGGTTCCTCTGTTTTCAAAACATAGTTTACAAAAAAACGAAAATCTATACATTTCCAGCATTAATTCAATTTGACGAAAAGACACCTAGAATCGTTGAGTATTGAAGAGTCATGGAGACTGGATTTGATAGTATTATTTTTCTTTTATATTTTTATTTATCTATTATTACTTTCAATTCATTTTTTTTCTGATATATAGATTATAGTTGATTTACTTTTGGTTTATTTATGATAGAATTATTTAAATAGTTTCGTTAATAGGTAAGTAATTAAGTGGACTTTCGTGCGACCGCAAACCCTCGTAGGTCTTCTCCAGCGCGAACGTTTTGTTTAATTTATTTATTTGTGAATTTGAAAATAAAAGACTTAAGACTTAAAATTTAGGGTTTCCCATTAGGAAAATTGTAATGTTTTTACAACACAAATTTTTACTTTGGTAAGTTCAAAGAAATATAGCAACAATGAACAACCTTGAACCCCCCCCCCCCTCTTTTTTGTAGCTCTCAAGTTAAGTTTTATCAAAGTATAGGTACAGGTTTTGCATTATTCTGAACTTCGTCTTATGGTTATTTGATTGATATTTTAATTATTTTTCGCGGGACATATTTGGCAAAAGCCATAATTTTTTTGCGGCACAAGAGATTCATTTAATATACTTTTCATACAAGAGAAGAAGAAAAAAAACGTACGCCCAATGAGTTTATAAATTTTACATTTCCGAGCTCAAGACAAATTAAGTATGCAAAATCCGGCCATTTTGGCAAAAAATGAACGCTTTTAAAGAATCATGCCCCCCTACTTAAGTTTTGTAAAGCATAGGAAAACATCCTCCTTCTCGAGAAAACCAAATTTAATTTGTCATTCTAAGTCTGCTATCATCCAGACCGATTACCCATCTCTATAAGTCATGCAGGGCCTTAAGGACAACATTTAGCTTCAATCGGGTAACCGTAAAACCACTCAGTGGTAGATTTAAAGTGGCGTCAATGGCTGTTTTCTGTAAGCACATCCACTAACCTCTCTACAGCGAATTATCTCTACCTGTCATACCGTTTGGCAAGTCAATCATGGTATGGTTGACCTCTCTCACGGATTTTCCGTCTGCGATGCAGATGGAAAATCTGTCTGCATCGCAGCAATAGCTTCAGTTGCTACCAAAGTATAATCACCTACGGAACAAATACGTCACTCGTCACCTGAATCACGCTCTAGCATAATTATTGGCCGGAGCAAAGTACTTTGGCATGGAGCGATTAAGTAGTACAACATTTTGCGTCCAGAGGCGCCGAGGTACGCGGGGTCACTTTTGGAGAGTTTTGTCAGTACTTGTTCCGTAGGTGATTATACTTTGGTTGCTACTTGGCATTCAACGCGCTAAAAATTTGTCATTGTGCGTGCGCGAAGGCGGAATCATGAAAAGAGGTCTAGACTGATATGTGCCAAAAATCTTTATGGAAGAGTAGAGGACTTTTCGCAACTATTCATATATATTTATACTGAGACACCCCACACTAATTACTTGAAGAACGGCTTTACAAGACGCTGCACCTCCTAAAATCAAGGGATTTTATCCTTGATTCTTTTTAAGACAAATTTTAGTAGAAGCAATTCTAAGAAGAAAACCCAGGCGAATTCTTGATTAGCGGAAAATCAGGTCCCAAGTTTTTAGTGACCTTGCACTATTAATTTGTCATAAAATTGCCCAGGGTTTCAAAACGATTTAAAACATTTATTGATTATCAGGCACGGACACAAAACTTTCTCTAGGGGGTGAGGGGTTGAGTTCCACGAGCCAACTCCAACTACTCTCCCCCCGACGTGTTATTTCTACTTGTGCTGCCGTTTGGCAAACCAAAACGACAACACACAGGAACTTGGTATGGTCAAATTACCTAGAAGAGGAGGTACCCAGCACTAAGTATTTGGAGAACAACTTTGTATGAAACTGTGCATCAATTTAGAATGGTTTCCTGAGGGATGTTACTCCTGAGGGGTGTTACTCCTAAAAACTCATCTGTTGATTCCTTGAAAAAAAGAAAAAATCAACAGATACAAATCTAGCGAGAAAGCCTAAGTAAATGGTTGACAAGTGGAACAACAGAACCCAAGTTTTTAGCAGCCTGGTGCCATGAATTTTGTCATCAAAAACCTCCCTGGTTTTTCTTAGCTGCTTTCATTTGTTTTAATTCAAGTGTTATGTCTTATTTTTCGTCAAAGGAGGGAAATTGTGACTTCAAATTTGTGTGAGGAGGCGGAGGGGAATAAAACAATTTTCCTATAATACTCACAAAAGAGTAAACACAACATTTTATGTATTATAGCATTTGTAATTTTACATATTATATAAAATTATTTTTATATTCTTTATGCCTGCTCGTTTTAAATAGAACACCATTTTTATATTTTTTCACGTTTAATTATAATTAACATATTTATATTTTTTATGCCTGCCCGTTTTTAATAGAACACCCTTTTTATATTTCTTCATTTTTAATTATATTTAGTATATTTATATTTTTTATGCCTGCTCGTTTTTATTAGAACACCCTTTTTATATTTTATCATTTTTATTTATATTTAAAATTTTTACATTTTTTATGCCTGTTCGTTTTTAATAGAACACCCTTTTTATATTTTTTCATTTTTAATTATATTTAATATATTTATATTTTTTATGCCTGCTCGTTTTTAATAAAACACCCTTTTTAATTTGTTTCATTTTTAATTATATTTAATATATTTAATTTTTTATACCTGCTCGTTTTTAATAAAACACCGTTTTGATGAAAAAAAGGAAAAAAGTTTTGTGGTGTTAGATTATAATACATCCACTAAACAGGTTTTGAGCAAGTATAGTATGAAGTTAATAAGGTGAGCTTGAACTAAGTTTGTGATTTGAAATTTAAAAAGATATTACATACTGGAAGATTACGAAAATTAGTGACTAAAGATAACACGTTGAAAAAATCGCTGCAAGCGTAGGTGTTGATCAAAACGAAAAGCATTGAGCTTAACATATCAACAAATAATTAGTTAAATATAGCCTATACTTAATTATAATTCTAAGATATTTGATCTATATTGAACAGTAAATTCCAAAATAAGATGCTACGACAAGATAGTCAGGTGTATCTGTCGGTCCAGGTGTGGAGGCTCCAACTGGTCGAAGTCAACAGGGAATCTTCGGTTCAAATCGTACGCTAGCAGCAATGTTTTAAAGAAATTATCTTACGGATTTTTTTTTCAAGCTGAACAGTCTAAACATAAAAAGAAGGAAAGAAAGTCTAAAATACAAAAAATTTAGGACAAGTGTCAGTTTAGATTTCAAGACTTTAGAGAGCTATATCTCAGACTCCCGAGATTCGACTTTTCATTATATTATTAAAAACATGCTGAAAAAATTCAAACATATTGGTCAAATCACGCTGGGTGACTTTAGCCTAAAGTTTACTATCCGAATGCTAACACTAACAAAAATAGCAGCTTCAATATACCCAAACTGAAACTAGAAGTCACTTTAAAAGTCGAAATTCCGTAAAAAATATTTAGATGGCAAACCTTATTTGAACTTAAGACGTTAAAGGGGTGATTGTATTCAATATGACTCAGGACAAACCAGAAGTCTCAACTTGTTCTGCTGTGACATATCAGGATCAACAAGAATACACTATAGCCACTACTACCACCAACAACTCAATCCAGTACCAACCCTTACGAGGCCAACACAGTCGAGACACGCTTCTCTTCCATCCCAATTTGTTCAAATCATCACTGTTCACTCTCTACCATTGTGCTCCAATAACAATATGTACTACTCATACCAACCCTAATGAGGCCAACACAGCTGGGGCACGCTCCACCTGAATCCCAATTTATTCAAATCTTCACTGTTCACTCCTTACTACTGTGTTGCGTTGACCTGAGGTCAACGCAACTACGCACATTCCTCCTCCGCCTCAGTCCATTTGAACCTTCGCTCTTAATCCCTTCCCACGGAGTTCTAATTTCCTCTAAATCCGCTCTTATGATAACTTTTCGCCTCATTCACGGACAACCTATTTTACGTTTGGCTAAAGATGGATGGCAAAGAAGCACAATCTTCACCAACTGTTATTTTCCATCCATATAATGTGGCCTACACATCTTAGCTGTTCTTTTATTACAGACATAAACAGTGGAATCAAATAAATTATGGGTCAATTTTATTCAAATATTAAGGAAAATACTTAAACTTTGCTTAAGACTAGCCAGCAATATCTGCTGGATACTAAAAGTAGAAAATACAAGTTTTTGATTTTTGTAATTATGCAAGTACTAAAACAAGAAAAAGAAAAGGGAACTGAGAACCAAGGTCGGATGCAGGGGGTGGGGGGAAATTTACCACGTTCTCCCCACCCAAAATTTTTATCAGACTCGTAAAATAGTTACAGAAATGCAAACTAACAAATTTGTAATGCGCTTTGTAACCACCAGTATTGTAACCAAGTTTTTTTGCCCTCCCTCCCCCCAAAAAAAAATCTTAGATACGCCATTACAGAGAACCGTATTTCAAAACAATTTTATAAAAACACAGAATTATTTGAGATTTTAAAGCCAAAAAATAGAAAAAACAAAAAATAATTTGGCCAAATATATTATATATATTCGAATACGTTCTCAATATTCGTTGGCTTTTTTTCTTTTATGTGCCCCATAGCTGAGTGGATTTACGATTGAGTAACATAATTTAACTTTACAAATGAAGATGGTTTTTCCGCTTATATTTATTTTAAGACACTAACAATGATAGTTATTATAAAATTACAGTAATCATATTACGGTTATGAAGGATAATTAAAAACAGGCATACAGCTTTTTTTCTTCTGAAAAACCAAAACTTATACTATATTCATCAGGGATATACATAGGGGAGGGGGTCTTAAGTTTGCCTCCCTCTCCCAATCCTAAATTTACCTCAATTTCTGAGTTTTTCTCACTTCAAGAACCCAAAAAGATGTTTAACATTATTATCCCCCCCCCTCCCGGAAAACTTGCCTGATACACATATTCCAAATTCTATATTAAGTAGAAAGCTGACGCAAAACGTACTCCTTTCCCAGCTTATTTATTTCATCCGCTTACCTAAAATGTGTTTGAAAAAAAATTCAACACAGTGATAACAAAGAAAGAGAGATTACTTTCTTATATCTCCGTGGTAAAAAGTGTATAGCCTACTTTATTTTATCAACCCTTGATTCCTTAACGGTATGTCAGAGGGGGAGGCCAAACGACCCAACCTTTTAAAAACTTGATTGGTTTCCCTGTGTGAAATTTCAACTCAAAAAAAGAAAGAAACGTTTCGAGTCACAACATTTTTCAGAATAGTCTCTCTTTTAATCTGTGGTGCAAATCAAACAACTTACGTATTTTGTCATAGCTGTGTTGTTCACAAAAGCATAGACTATTACTTTTACAATATCCCCCCCGGGGGGGGGGGAGACCCCATGATTTTTTTTCTGGCGCCCTCTTGTCCTGTTTTTCGTTCTTATTTTCACTCTTCTTTAGAATAAATTTGTCAATTTGATCAATTATTGGCACCTTCGTCACATTCTCCCTCCCCCAAGATTTTGCTCATTGGTGCCCTTGTCACATAGGGCCTCCCCCAAGATTTTACTCTAGATCCACCCCTGGTGCACACAGCCCCAATTCTTGAGAGAAAATTAGAGTGTGTGTGTGCAGAAAATTCAATTTTTTTTTCAAAGAGTCTTAAATTTTTAAAAGAGGAGAATTCAAGATTGCAAAATCATTCCAGAAGGCAGTTTATCAATATTATTATTTTTCACATCTTAAATGGGGGCTTCGACAAACTTTAAAGTGGCCTGTTTAGAGTCGAACTGACAAAATCTATAAGATAAAAATAGAGATAGTTAAGGAAAGATATATTCTATTGGTTTGGTATTAGTGTACTAATCATTGATGGAAAAAGTATTTTTTCAGGGTTTGAAGTAAGAAGAATAGGCTAAAGCACATTTTTTTAGATCTCAAATTTAAATTTGGATCACCAATCACGAAAATCGATCTCTCAAAGCGGCAAAACAGCGTATCTAAATTTTCACCCCCCCCCCTCCCTTTGCAAATTTACTGATTCACAACAGATCATAAAGATTCTATTATGAAGTGCATTTTAACCCGATGTTAGTCAATTTTACTTGGAGAAATTATTATAAATATTATGAGATTATCGTAGCCATTTTTTGTCATTTAAATGTTTGTTTGAAGTAAATGTCCTTATGAACGACATTCAAAATTATTAAATTACTAAAGTTAAAATAAAATAAAATGCTTTGAGGCAAAGGTCTTTTTGATTTGGCTTCTCAAACATGTCAAAATGTTAATGATATCACTATCGAAATGACAATGGTTTTTTGAACGAGCTACTCCTTATGTCAGTAGAGGGGTAGTTGCGTGACGTTATGTTTCACGCTGAGTTGCAGCATTTTCTGAAGAGAATAGGGTGTTAGTTTGCTTCTTCCAATAAAATAAATTCGATTTATGGGGGTTCAAATTCAGGACTTTTTTGGGACACTGTAAAATAATTACTCGTTTAAAAAGAGTAGATATATATCAGAGGCATCGCTCGTCACACTTTTGTGAGCATGTTCGTGATGTGGTGTAGAAGAGGTTGTTCCGACAGCCTGGATGTACATCATGCCTTTGGATTGAATTCAACATTACCCTCGATATTCCCTGAATTTTCAACTCAATACTTTGCGCTATTTTCGGAGTTTTTTCATTGACAGTTTGGCAAAAATTATATGAGCTCCAGATAATGGTTAGGCTATTTATGTATCATATTTTTGCTATTTAATTATTCTTTTAATTTGTTTTTTTTTTGTATTTATTTTTGTAATCCATGATCTTTTGCTAGTCGAAAATATTGAAACAAACTGATAATATTCTGTGGGTATAAATTTCTAGATATAATTTCTAGACAATATCTTTTCTAGGAATAACAGCTAATAATATCGTCCAACATGATAGTGAAAAGGACAGAAAATCGAAAGAGCATATTATTTGAATTAGAAAAACAATGGACACACATACGATGAATGTTTTGGCAGTTGAAATAGAGAAAATTTCTTTAAATACTTTCTGAGACACCGCCAAGATTGACAGAATGAGACAGAGAAAACAAGGTAAATTGGAGCCCGTGAAAAACAGAAAAATGCTAATATTTGGGCATAGACCAGCCGTCTTCAGTGCAGGAAGAATAAGAAACATAGATAGAAGTCCACAGAGCAATATAAAAGTCAAAAATGAAGTTATTATAAAATTTGCTATAAGAGGACAAACGAGAAATACTTCCATTCATATTCCCATCAGCTCAAAAAGATCTTAAGTAGCACTTGGAAGAGGGGCGTAAACGATTGCTTCTTCGACAATACTTTCTTTAATTAAACAACGTTTTTTTCTGACAAAAAAAATTGGCGCGTGCAAGATTCTGGTTATCGACATACCCAAAAGAAGGGTAGTTTCTTCGTGCCATAATATTAAGAAAAAATAATTTTTATTTTTGGAATTCGAAGTGTTATTTCTACAAAAGAAATGAATTACAATGCAAAGTCTGAACTTGCTTTTAGCGTTTTGACTCTTTTACATTTGGCGAATATACTTGAATATTTAAAGGTCACTCTTCATTTCCTGGCTTGATCTTTCTTCTAAATCTCATCATGTCATTGTCCAAAATACGGTCTCCTCAATTACTAGTGCTAAAAAGATTTTAGCCTAGTAAAAAGCTGTCGGATTCTTGCTCAGAATGTAGTTGCACCGGAGAAGCGATTATTCAAGCTAGGTATTTTTGAAACGCCAATGATAGTTGAGCTCAGTGTCACTCAGGAGTTATAATCATAAGACATTAAGGCAGGGGGAAGGCATAAGGCAAGGGTACCTTATGTGCCCTTTTTCCTTTGCATTGGACTTAAGAGTGGAGAATGCGACAAGAGGGAATATTAACCATAGCATCTCCGATCAGATACTTTTCTGCTGTATTTTAGGTCAAATTTACTTTTCCTATGAGGTCATATTTGCTAACGGATGGAAAGCATACACTCATCACGAAACAGGGAGGAAATACGTTGTGTTTTTCAGGTTACAACCTTCTCCATCTTAAGTCAAATATAAGTTAAATTCTATTGAGCTAGCACGGGTGGCACGGGTTCTATTGAGCTGGTATTTTGTGGCAGGGGTGGAGGACTCAAACGACGTAAAAGCGGAGAAAAATATGAAGTGCTGTATTTCATGAAAAAAAAAATTTCTGCTATCTTTCAATCCAAATTACAAAGCAAACGATACTGACATTCCATTTTTTTCTTTTGCATTAGACTAGGAAGCGGAGAACATAAATCTACCTAAAAAGGGGGAAAGATTAACTACCGAAGAAAAAATTTGAACCGATATAAATTTCAGGTCAAATCAATCTGTCCTATGAGGTTGCGCTAGGTAAACGGGTGGAGGGCTTACATTTAACATGGGAAAGGATGAAATACGGATTGTATTTCAGGTCAGAAACTATTCTAATTCAGATCAAATTCCCTTTTTTTCCATTTAACTAGCTTATTGTGGCAGGGGCCGGAGGACTCACCTGACATAGAAACGGGGGAGAATATCAAGTGTTTTCTTTCATTTAATTTTTTTTTTGAAGTGGAGGACACAAATTTACCTAAAAAGAAGAAAAATATTGACTACTATATTTATTGCATTATTATAAATGTTATTGCTGTAGGAACTGTATTGATTACTCTATTGTGTAAACAAATTTACATTCCCTATGAGGTCATATTAGCTAAAGAAATGAAGGGCATTCACTCAACATAAGAAAGGAGGAAATATGTGGCATCTTTCAAGCCCAAATCTTCCCTATTTTGGGAAGGGAAAATCATCCCTAAAGTGGTGTCTTTCTTGTCAGAAATTATCCTCCTTTCCATCAGATCGAATTAACAGCGTAACTTGTACTGACATTTCTTGCCCTTTTCCCTTGCAATAGACCTGAAAATGGAGAGCATAAATCTATATAAAAGATGGAAAATATTAGGTATTTTGTTACCGTGAACGTTCGATATTCGTGAATGTCGAAATTTCCCGGTGAATGTCCGAAATACCCTTTTTTCCCCTTGGATTTAGCCAGCATTGCCAGCAACTTTTTCAATTTAATTCAAGGTTTGATGATGACAAGTACGGTTATATTTGGTTAAGTTAGCTAGGTTTTTAACCCATTTCTGATATTTATAACCAAATTTAACCCGACGTAATCTAATCTAACCTAAACTAACATAATCTAACCTAACTTTAACTTTCATCATCATAGATTGCACAAAACTGAAAAATCTGACTCACAAAGCCAATTGAACTCAAGCAGAAAAAAAGGAACTTCGGACATTCACCGGTAAATGTCGATATTAACTAGATTTAGGATATTCAAGGTAACAATTTTATTCAAATGCCGTCCGGCTGTAAGTCAGGTCCAATTTACATTTCCCATGAAGTCATATTTGCTAAAGGGGTGAAAACCAGACACTCGTCATGAAAAAACAGCCTATACTGGATTTCCATACAAAATTATTCTTGTAATAGACTTAGAAAAGAGGTTAACATCAACCATAAGATAGAAGTATAACAAAATATAACCTAGTTATAAATTAAAAAAAAAAAAAAAAAAAAAAAAAAAAAAAAAAAAAAAAAAAAAAAACTACAAGAAGGCTATATTTTAAGTTCTCGCTGATTTTCCGCGCTAATGAATAAAAATATCAATCTCGTACTGTTTTGCAAGGAAACACAAAAAAGAACAAAAATAACAATACAAATTTGTAAAATATCAAACAACATTCTATACATATAAAACTAGCAGTTTTAACATGGATTTGGTAGATTCAGACGTCTATAGCCTAGAACACAGTTAGCCTAGAGTACGAATTAGGGCTGAGGGATTCGGGGAGGCTTTAACCAGATAAAACCGCTAATATTTTCGTCAAAGGATTTCTTAGTTTCAGAAGATCAGTGGATAGATTTTCTAAAAGTATTTCTCGAAAATGGGTAGACACACTCTCGAAAACACACTTTATCGCGCATTTCGACAAACAAACTATAAGAAAGCAGGATATCTCATTCCAGGAGATACCAATTGTTTTGACAATTTTCCAACGTGACAATAGCTGCGAGAAGATCAGGGAAATTTTGAAAAACCTAACCAATGAAAACCACTAGGGCTTCTATAACAGTACAATATCTAGGGGAATAATTCTATTGTTGATTTTGCTTAAATGAAACTATAAAAAGAGGTATTTTTCATCGAGAATAACAATGAAAGGTATTTTTCTAAATCTAGGGTGGGGGGGGACTCTAATGGAGGGGGGCCTGAACCAAAAATATTCGGCAACGGCGACTGAAAATTTAAACAAATATTGTAGTTTCACGATATTTGCTCAATTTTATGTTGAGTTACCTGGTTTAACTATTGATATCAGTTACCTTCATATCCTGTATTTTCTTACAGTCAAACCTCTTAGAGTCTATTACAGTTCCTTATCAAACAGTTCGTGGTAGCGAGCTTTTGATGGTTAATATTAAACTGGAAGATTTTTATATATTTTGAATAAGCATGAAAATTCGATTCTTTTCATGTACCTATTGTTATCAAGACTGTTTCTTAGAGTTTCGGTTACTATTGAGCCACGTCGCTCCTTACTTACAGTTCGTTACCACGAACTGTTTGACTACACAGTTCAACAAGAAGAATTTACTGAAGAGAGCATAAAACCCACGAATACGAAAATTCCGTTCTTGTGCATTTTAAGCGAAATTAAAGGGTAAATTTTTGAATTTGTCAAATAATTTGCAAGCTAAAAGATCAAAATACAAATCAAAGAGCCTTTTAACGTTCTTTAAAAATATACTTATCGCTACCCAAATTACTTCCACTTAGAACCTGTAAAGGGATCTTTAGTGTAACACCTTGCTCCTTATTTCTTATTTATTAGAAATAAAATAAGATAACACAATTCCAGTCCAAATTTAAAACCAATTTTCTGCATTTTTTAAAATAATTTTCTATTTATCAACTAACTTTTAAAAATTGTTCTTTTTCTTTATTCTCTACTTATTTTTCAATTTTTGTTATTTGAAAGTAATTTTTTTAAATGATTCAATTACCGTAAATTTTGAAAAAGATTTGTTATTTGCCAAATTCAAGCAACATAAAAAGGAAACACCCGTGAACTATTGGCAATGTTAAAAATGATGGAATCAAAAGATTTACAAATTGTCGAACAAGTTGTCACTTTAAGGATCCCTTTAAGGAGAGAGAATAACGATTAATCTATTTGGAAAGAGCGCTAAAAGGCGCATCAAGTTTTAAGTTAATCTTTTAGTTAGAAAATTAATAGATACATCCAAAGATTTACCAATTAAACATAATATATGCTGGTCTGAATTTAGCACAGAACTGTGTCAAAAATCCACAATCTTCTTCTTCTGCAAAACAAATTCCTGATATACCTCCATTTACGTAACATTGACGTCAATAGGCGGGGTAAATTTCCAGCAGTGTGTTACGGCAGACTTTGATTCAAATCCTACTGAAACGTCATCTTTTTCCTCGGTGGAGCACTGAACTTCAATCTTGAATTTGCCCGGCGTGAGAAAACAAATTCCGCACGAGTGTGAATATATTTCACCAGGAGAAAGCTACCAAGAGAAAATAAATCTTAAACAATAAAAGTAAATGGACACTACTGATAAATAATAAAGTGATAATTACTTACAGTAGAGTCTTTCAGATGCTAATTTGACCAAGTCCACTGTTTAAATTTTTGAAACAGTATCACCGCAATTGATCGAGTCTTAACTTTCCACATGCTAGTGTTAATACGACCAAAACCTCAGGATCCCCCTGCGGTAAGATCCTGGGACCATATCCAAATAAGAATGGGATCTTTGTTAAAGATACACCATTAAACTGAGTATGCCTGAGAACCCAGGAAAGAAAAAAGTCCTCTACCTACACGAGTAAGATGAAATCCAAAAGCAATTTCTCAGACCTTGAAATACATCTTTGAAGCCTCCAGTACCACCCGTCCTCCTTCAAATATTCCCCGAAAACAATGCCCACCCCCTTCCCTTTTACAATTGGACTTTAATTATACAATGATGTACATAAGTATTTCCATATAGGAGTGAGATTTTCAAAATATCATCTACTGGTTTATATAGATTTCTGTATATCTTTAGTTTACATTGACGGTATATAATAATAACAATGATTTATTTACCCACTATCTAGGAAAGATTGTACCGGAGCAAGGAAAAATAAAAGGAAAAAACTAAACACACCAAAAAAAAGAAACACTCAATCTAGATTGGAGAAAAACGTCGTCTAATTACTATCACTTTTATCACAGACTTCTTGCGGATTCTCGACTATTCTTTTACTGAATTCATAATTCCAAATTGTTCAAGACGGGAATTTCAGTGCCACTTGGGAATAAACAACAGAAAGTTTGTGTATCTAAAATAGCACTTATTAATTTATCTATGTCACTCTCGGAAGAGACGCACCAGTGAGGTAAATAATGTGAGGTTGGCACACTGAGCGATAAATAGAAGCAAGTGATTTCCTGGAGTATCGCCCCGATTTGGAGAAACAGTCCCCTGAGCACGTTTAATGGCGGTGGTTGTGTGCTTCACAATGTATTTCCTGGTTTTGTGGAGCAATTCAGAAATCACTAACCCGGGGTATTTCAACTCAAACACAGAAGGGGCGGAATGATTCATAAAAACTTGCACTTTTCAATGTTAATAAAAAGTCCGATTGACTGAAAATCGTTTTGAAGTCTTTTCAGGTTATCTTGCAAGTCTGCCTTTGATCTGCTGAGAAGAAGAACATGATCTGCGCAAGCTATATAAGATAAGTCGCTACCATGAAATAGAAGAGATGAAGCGATGTGGTTCAGAATCCTAGAGATTGTATGTTTGAAAATGACAGGACTAAGATTACTGCCTTGCCTAAGGCCTCTTTTTTGACTATAACTCGTTCTGAAACGGTCTCTCCATTTGGCAGATACTGTTGAATTTGCGTAAGAAAATTTTATAGTTTTGACGATACTTACACTTACGCCGCTGTGCAATAAAGCGTCAAGAGATTGCATGTGATTAATATTGTGATAATAGTATGATTCGATAAATCAACGGTGCACACATAAAGAGGTGACTTTTTACTCTCTAAATCCAGTAGCACGTTTGCTAGTAATCTATGAGCCTCTGGGCAATCAACACCTTTTTGGAATCTAAGCTGGTTATCTCCAAAAATTCCAGTGTCTAACCCGGGAAGAATAGCATCTTCAGATATTTTACTCAAAATACAAGATACACTGATAGGTCTGTAAGATTTACAATCATTGGTGTCTTTCGCTTTCTTCGCAATCGATTTTATAATTCCTTTTCGGAAACTGTCGGGAACAATGCCCCTAATGACGCACATCTGAAAAAAAGCTGCAGATTGGGAATATAAGCTATCAGGTAAGTTTTTAAAGTGCATCGTTGAAAGGCCGTCAGCGTCTATCCCGTTCTTAGCTTTATACAAAACTTTTCTTACGGCTGTTTTAACCTGTTTCAGGAATGGCGACAACGCAATCCTGTCGTGAAAAAAGTCCGAGCCAGCTAGTAAACTCCTCTTCATAATATTTGCTTATGGCAAGATTTTCGATCCAGTAAACTGACGTGTAACAAGAATATCCATAGGGATAATAATCATCCATAGTCAGAGAAGAACTAGGCGAACTTCCATCAGTTCGGATTAATATTTTGCAAGGCCGTACCCAGGATTTTTCTCGGAGGGGTTTTTACCCCAAAAAAAAAATTTTGGGGGGGGGGGGGGCCAACCGGGGACCCCCCCCCTGGATACGGCCCTGATATTTTGCCAAGATGTCTTGTGTTCGATGAAATGTTGTCCAATAACACGGTATTTTTTTTTAGCTCAGCTTTATAGTTCCGTTTAGTGCTCCGTTTCAACTCAAATAATTCCCCGTATAAATGTCTTCCACATGCAATCCAAATGCTCAAACACATTTTTGCGCGTTACTTTGCTGTCTGAAGCTCAACAGACTTTGACCATCTCGGTTTTTCTGTGCCAATCTGGACACTTCTAGTAGGGAATGCTGTTGATTCGGCCACTTTCATGGCATGGACATTCTGATGGGAATAAGTGTTAAGATCAATCATGGCAGATGCTTCAGGAAGATTGGAGCATAGTAAGTGGAATGGCACTTTAATGCAAGAAAGAACAGAGGAGACAGTGGCCATATACAAATCAGCATCGCATTTATTCCAATACTTCTTCCACGCTCACCTTCTTCTCTTTTGAATATTAATGTTCTGTGATGGCTGTAGATGAAAAGATAGTCCAAGATGATCACTAATTGGATCATCTGCGTATACTGTGACGGGGAGACAGAACGTGGTCAATATTAGATGTTTGTCCACAATAATGGGTATATGTAAAACCCAAAGACTTTGGCCAAATTTGAAAGGAAGCGGGTAGACAATTTAGAAAAATGTCAGAGTGGATATTATCTTTTGCTGGATCGAAGTCACCAGCCATAACCCATTTTCTTCCATTATGCTCAAGAGATTCCAGATGTTGCCGAAGTGCATCAGATGCTTTAGATAGCTATCTCAATGAGACAGCATTATTATAATTAGTAGGCATATATACATTTATTAACTCAGTACGCACAGCAAAACCAGACAAAACGTTACTGTTTTTAACTGACAACTTTGCTGATAATTCTTTCCTTGAATATGTTGCAAGGCCTCCAGA
>JAQQPU010001154.1:0-22358 GCA_029168905.1 Artemia sp. Kazakhstan ARC1039 | reverse complement strand
AAAACATTTCAAAATTAGAAACAACTTGTAAAGAGCAAAAAGCAAGGACGTAACAGCAGGAAAAAAAGAAAAGAGGTAAAAAACAAGTTTTGGATTCAGAGAAAATGGAACTGAAAATATTTGAAAATTAGATATAACTTGTAAAGAGAAAAAGCAAGGAGGTAAAAGCAGGAAAAACAGGAGGGGAAAAGCAAATAAGTGAAAAGCAAGCTTTGGATTCAAGAAAATATGGAACTAAAAACATTTCAAAATTAGAAACAACTTGTAAAGAGCAAAAAGCAAGGAGATAAATGCAGGAAAAGCAGGAGAAAAAAAAGACTTAATATTCAAGAGAAAATTGAATTGAAAACATTTTAAAATTAGAAACAACATATAAGACCAATCCCATAAAATACCCTCAAACAAGTTGAGACCGAACTGATTAACAAAAACAAAAACGAAAATTTATGGGTAGTTAACACCATAGGAACAAATTTTAAAATCCTTTTCAAACAATGCTGAGAAAAACTAAAATTGGTTTAGATTAAAAATGAAAACATGGAGTTGTCATGACAAGCTACACCACCTATACATTATGTCCACCCCAGAAGATAAAAACATCTTATTTTAATAAAATTATTATTGAGGAAATTTATTTAAGAATGTAAAAGCATTTTACTTCAAACTTGCAAAAAATTGCAAAAATTGGAGAAATTTCAGTTCCTTTTTAAGTTTTGTAATTTGTCTGTTGTTTACAGATAGTATTTGTCACTGGTACACATACGGACATTTTTTGCGTGGAAGTTTTCTGGAAGAATTTCCATGAGAAGAAATTTTTTGCACGGAGGGGGGGGGGGTGGCAAGACTTAAACATAAATTCGTCTTTTCCACTCCCCTCAGCACTTCTCAATTAAACTAAAAAATAACACAACTGAAATATGATTTTCAAATTTTGAAAACTATAATATCCGCGAGTGGGGTATTTTCCAGTTGAGGGGTTTCCGTGAGTGGGAGAGGGGATACTTTCTGCGGTGGGAGGGGGGGTAATTGCTTAGACCCTTAGGCAGTGACAGGGTGAAGGGAACCCCCATTAACAGACATAAAAAAGGATAAATAAATCTGGCTTTAAGAGTTTATGACGTCTGATTTTCTTTGTTTTTGTGACAACAAAACAGAGCTTTTTTATTAATCATCTTGACAGTCAATTATATCAAGAGTTTAAAAAGCAAACAATTCCAACAAGGTTGAACATGTAAAGATTCTAACTTGTGTTTCACCCAATTTAAGTACTAAGTACGGTGGTTGAGTTGCACGAGGGTTCAGTTGCACGGTGGTTCAGTTACTGGGGGGTCCGGGTACACGAGGGTTTAGTTAAATTTGGTTGAGTTGCACGAGAGTCTAGTTAAAAGGGGTTCAGTTGCACGAGGGTTCAGTTACATGAGGGTTCAGTTGCATGGGGGTTGAGTTGCACAGTGGTTCAGTTGCACGGTTGTTCAGTTACAGTGGTTCAGTTGCAATGGAACCGCTGTATTTTAATGTCGAATTTTAATCCAACACTCGAATTTTGAAGTCGTCTGTTTAAATAAAATCAGGTCAAATCTTCGGTAATTAAGCACCCGTTTACCTATACTGATACGGCTGTTGTTTTTTTTTTGGAAGGAGAGGCAGGCGTGGTGACAGGGTTTCATAGACTAAAATGTTGTCATAATTTCAAATAGTTAGATGGATGTACAGGTTGTTCAATAGTTGAAAAATGTCTGAATTTTTTTACAGTTATCTGATGGTTTTACAGTTATCTGATCGTTTTGTAGCTAGGAAAAGAGGGAGATACCTCTGAGGGTGCATTATGATGCAAGGGCGGATCCAGGATTTTTTAAGGGGGGGGGCAAAATAGGTTGATCCGATAAACTTGTGTTAGGAGCAAGTTTATTTAACGCAAACTTGCGTTAATTGAGTAAATTACACTACTTTAGACTATTTTAGGAGGCGCGCGCCCCCCTCGCCCACCCCTGGATCCGCCACTGTTTTGATGCCAAAATATCTCAGCTGTCATTGAGCCTTCAGATAAATACATAATTAGCTCTAAGGGAGAGACGAGAGGAGGATGGAGGTAGAAAGTGTTGATAATTCCCAGGCATTTCTAGTCTTTTTTATAAGCTGAAAGTGATTAGAGACTAACCAACGGCAAGGGGTATTTTTCGGGGGGGAGGGGATTTTAAACGGGTAGATATTATCTTTCCGCAGTGTATTTTCCCCACGGGATGTTTTACATCGGGGGGGGGGCACCGTCTACATACTGTAATGTTTTTTTTTACCACTTTGCTTATTTTGTTGTTTTCATTTTATGGTCTTTTCTACACTCGTAGTTGGTTATCGTTTGGTTTGAAAAAGGTTAATTACCTGCGTTGGACACAAAAGCTAGTTTCTCGTTGTGTTTGAAAACTTTTGGTTTGAATTTTTTTTTCTTAGATGAGTCAAACCTTTCCTAAACGTTGAGTAATAAAAATCTGGGTTGAAAATATCGGAACTATTTAGATAACAAAAAAATCTCTTTTTGTTGCGCTTTCTTTAAATTAATTAAAAAGGTTATTCCAAAAAAACAATTTTTCAATGAAAAGTAAAGAGCCATATTAAACTAAAGACTAGCATAAATAAATTCCTAAAATAACTAAAACCGAAAAGGATCGGAAATTACTACTACCACAAGAAAAACGAAACCCAAATCGAACAGAAGTTAAAACAAACGATCAGAGAAAACATGGGGGTTTTGAGGAAACAAAAATATGAGGCTATAGAGCTACACGTTGAACCTCTGTTCCAACAAATCTCCATTTAACTCAAGCCTCCTTTAAACCAACCTCATTTAAATCAAATCCTGTGTCACTGAACCTAAGTCAAGGCCTAAAAATACGTTTGAACTAAGGCTGATTAAAAGCTCAAAATCTATTTCTCGCTTTGTTTGCTGTTTCGAACTTGTATTACTCATCAGTGTAACCCCTAAACCCTCTAAATTTAATTAAATTTTCAGGATTGGGCCTATCGCCAAAAGCATGGCCCGATAAACTGTTTATTTTGGTTTTATTGCAAACTATGAGCTTTTCAATTAGAACTTGGGTAAAGATGTGCCAAGGGGCAAATAAACGCATCGATTTTACAATTTACAACCGGTTCCCAAAGCTCTTTCAGTTTCACTTTGAAGTTACGTAAAAGCATTTTGTTGTGTCTGTGTCATTCTGTTGTCTGAATTTGCTATAACTAAACCTCAACGTGGTGGAAATGTTCTAACCTTGAATGGATATAAGTACATTTTCCATAGAAACTTTGAGAATGGCTCCATCTTATGGAGATGTCGCAAGTATGTTGCATATAAATATTCATCTACTATAACGACGAGAAATGAACAAATTGTGACGCAATGAACAAATTGTGACGCAATGAACACAAAGTGACGCAACCACGTGACCACTTACACTCTGGTGATCCATCAAACATACAAAGGAATCAGGTTCTAGCTGAAATTAAAGGCGCAGCCGCAGTAACAAGTGTTTCTACTAGAAATATCATAGGTGTACACTTGAGAAACTTAAATGAGGATGTAATGTCCAGACTGCCAAAAAAAGCTCAGCTGAATCAACAATTCGCACGGAGATGCGGAACAAAACATTTGAGCAAAATAAGCCACAGTCGTGCACTTTTTCTATTCCCCAAGAGTTCTCATTGACTCAGGAGAAAATGATGACAAAAGAATTTCGGTTCTGGGAAACAACAATATGGCGAAACTTCTTGAAAGATCGGAATAAATATTCTGTGGCGGAACCTTTAAATACGTACCACGTGTATTCTTCCCAACTTTACACCATACATGAATAAGTAGGAGATGCTTTATCTCCTTGTCTATATTCCTTCTAACTAACAAGAAAAAAGAAACCTACAAAAGGATGGTTGAATATTTTAAGCAAGCAGCTCCTCTAACAAATCCGAGTAAAATATTACTGGACTTTGAGGCAGCAGCAATTAATGCATTTAAGCAAGGCTTTCCAAACGCTCAAATATCCGGATACTTTTTCTATTTTAGCCAGAGCATACAAAGAAAAGTTTGTGTTATAGTTTTATAAAACGAATTTGAAACTGATGTTCACTTTAACATGCTTATGAAAAGTTTGTGTGCTATGGCATTTGTTCCAACTGATTACATAGTGAACATATTTGAGTTACTATGTGGGCAGTTTCCGGATCGTGATGACTGCACAGAGCTACTGTCTTATTTTGAAGAAACATACATAAGGGGAGTCCAGATACATGGCCGTAGGACAAAATCTAGATTCCCAACTGAGCTTTGGAATCATACAAACGATGCACTAGTTTGTGAACCAAAAACAATCACTTCTACAGAAGGCTTTCATCATGCTTTAAACGCTATGTTCTCTTGCTACCACCTAGGTGTCGGGAAATATTTGAAGGAATAACAAGTGACATCGGCATTCAAGTATTAATGGCCATCCAAGCACAAAACGGCATAGAAGGTATTAGAGGCAAATAAAACGTTTTTGCTGAAAGGTTGTCTATGAAAGCTCAGGGATATTCTAATGAACCTTACAAGCTCAAATATCTTCGGAAAATAGCCCATTTGCAAGTTTCATAAATTCAGTACTAATTTCATATTAGTGAATGTTTAATATGAAAAATTATGTAAAAAGTTTCACACGAGTGAATAATATAACTAATTCATACCAGTAAACGGAAAAGTAGTTTGTGTCATTAAGTCTGTGTGATTCATACAATAAACACATAAATGGAAATATTGTGCTCCACTTTTATTGTTAAGGAATGCATGCTACAAGCATTACTACTACTACTACCAACTTACTGCAGTGTCAGGCTGCTTAAGGCCAACACGGCTACACATGCTCCTCCTCCATCTCAATCTATGGAGAGCTTCCCTTTTGAAACCGTCCTAAGGAGTTCTTATTTCCCTTAAATATTTCCTTATGACATCTGCCAGCTCCATTAGCTGATAACCTGCTTTTCCTCTGGGGTACTTGTCCATTATTCAGAAAACCCCTAAGTTGATTCAATTTACAGGTATACAGGTAGAAAAAAGTGAGACGCTTGGGGGATAGATGGGATATATATACTTTGGGCGATATATTTGCATATTAGGGGGGTTGGGAGTTAATATAACGGCGGTGCATGCAAAATATCACCTAACCTAACCAAAATACCAACTCTATATATTAAATATATAATTAAAACATAACTAAAACGTAGTTTTTTCCTTGAGCCTAAGCTAATTGTCCCCGTATACAGACCGATTATTGTCTGATCTTGCAGATCCAGGTTCTTGTTGTTTTCTGAATAATGGACAAGAACATCGTTTGGTCCTAGAAGGTTGGCAAACAAGGACAATCTTTGGCAATGCTTCAACCGCAACACGTGTCCTAGCCATCGCATGCTTTCTCTCATTATAGCCCTAGAAAGTGGGACTGAACCACATTTTTGTACAGCTCTAGAACAGCCCTAAAACTTTTAACTTTAAATCGAGTTAGCTCCTTTAAAAGTTTCAATAATATTTCTAGCTATTATAGAGCAGTGCTGTCTATGATATCGCTTATATACCCTTTCGAAAACCTGCATGCACATAATATTTTTGTTTAATTAAAACATCCGCTAAACTTTTCTTAAAAGTTTCACTTTAATGCTTTTAGCGTTATTAATTACAGTAATCGTAGTAGTAATATTAGTAGCATATACACGGTGCCTTCTGGCTAGTTCGAAGTCCCCCCCCCCCCCACAACTTATCCTGAAAGGTCTAACTTATGAATGGAAGCCATTCTTGAGATATTGCTGTGTAACCCTTTTCAGAATGTGCATAATCATAGTCAATTTGATTCAGTTCAATATCCGCCGAAATATACCTTAACAGCTTCACCTTAATACCCTTAGCTTGCGAAGTAGCAGCAGTAGAATTAGTAGCAGTATGCACCTAGCACATTTTATTTTTTTCAACGCACCAAACTGTCCCTAAGACATTGCTGATGCGCTCTTTTGACAACTTGTATACAGATGGCGTGATGTGATTAAGTTCACCTTCCACCCTAAATATTCCCTGAAAATTCCACCTTCATACCGTTTTTTACCGTTAGGTACAGCTATAAAGGTATTCCCAATAATAATATTAGTAGTAACATTAATAGTAATAGTACTAGTAGCAGCAGTAGTATTAACATATTGCCTTTTGGTCAGCTGAAGATTCTTCTCGTCGAGTTCTAGAAGTTTCAACTTAATACAATTAGCTGTTGCTATCCCATTGCCGATATATCCTTTTGATAGCCTATATATTCATGTAGTTCCTTCAATTGGAAATTGAAGGCTCATTTAATTGGAAATAAAAAGTTCCAGTGCATTTTTTCAGAGCTAAAAATGATCAAAGGGCTTCCACCCTACCCTCTTTTCAGCAAATACATCCGATCTAAATTTTGAGACGGCCATTTTATTTAAAACAATTCAAAAGTTAAATAACTGTGGGTTCACAACCCTCAACCTCTGGTCCGAGGACTGTAAGTTATACAAGTTGCCTATTGTTAACATATGACGTTTTTTTTTATCAAGAAAAGAGGGCATGTTTGATCCTATACATAAAAAAAAGAAGCATGCAGCATTAAGGTCAAAGCTTAGGGAAATGTCAAGAATAATGCCAAACACAATCAAAAAGGATTTTTTCCTTTATTGGTTGGGAAAAAGAGATCCAGTCCCCCTCCCATATCCTTTTTAGCTGCAACCTCCTCAAAGACATCTGATCAAAATTCTAGATTCACAAAAGTCAAATATTTTCAACACATATTTTTATTACTTAACGTCCGGAAGGCTCTAATTCATCTGAGAAAAGAGAAATAAATCAGCTTTAATGGTTTGTGACATCGGATCTTCTTTTTATTTTGCAAAAAACAAAACAAAGCTTTTTCATGAATACTTTTGACAGGCGTTTATATCATGACTTTAAAGAACAAAGAATTCCAACAAGGTTGAACATGTAAAAATTCTAACTTGTGTTGTACCCAATATTACTGCCTAATATTTTTAGAATACTGAAAATCTGAGTTCAGTGGTTCAGTTGCACGATGGTTCAGTCACACGGTGGTTCAACTGCACTTTGGTTCAGTTGCACGGTGGTTTTGTTACACGGGGGTTCAGTTAAATGGGGTTGAGTTGCACTAGGGTTTAGTTAAATGGGGTTTAGTTAAATGGGGTTCAGTTGCCCGGTGGTTCAGTTACACGAGGGTTCAGTTGCACGGTGTTTCAGTTACATGCACACCAAATACAGGAGTTTCGGTGTGGACCTTGGCTAAGCGCCTTCTGTGCAAGAAGGTTTTTTTAAAAAAAATGGTAGAAAAAAAAGAATGAATCAGAATACATGACGAGTACATTATTAAAATGAATAATTAAATGAAAACAAAAACCTACAACAAACAAGAATTAAAATAAATAATCAAGTCAAAATTATAAAGAAAGGTCATTACTATAAATGAATTAAACGAGACAAACTTAAATATTTCACTATATTGAAAGCTTATGAGCTGATAAAAAACGAAGAAAGTCTGATCTGTTTTTTGCCTGAAAGTGATGAGACAGCATAACATTTTTCGTAATCTGATACTATAAGTTAGAAATTCCTTCTTTTTTTTCTACGAAAGGAAAACTAAATAAGAAATTTATCGGAAAAACAGTAAAAAAACGTAATGCAAACGTATATGGGCAGAAAATTTAAACTTTGCTGACTTACCTGCAAACATTTAGAACTACCTCCGTTTAAAGTCCACAATAAATTTAAAGAAAAAGTAAAAAAAATTTGTAATGGTGATGATTTGCATAGTATAAATCAAATCATTCATTCAAAATCGTCAGCAAGCCCCTTTTTTTTCTTTTTTTTATTACAAATCTCTGGCTATCATTAGCCTCTGAAGGACAGCTAATTTGCCATCTTGGCAAGTTGTTGAGCTAGGTAAACAAAACTTAAGAATTGATACGCAGCCTAAATTAGGACTCGGATATGTATATATTTTCAAGCAGTTACCTTTACCTCTTTACTTTTCAGGCTTCAAGGATACAGTGGCAACAGCTCTTACTACTACTAATAACTCGCCACAGCACCAAGCCACCCGAGGCCAACACAGCTACGCACGCTCGCTCCTCCATCCCAATCTATTTAAAGCCTCCCTTTTTACACCCTCCCACGAAGTTCCCATTTCCTTTAAATCTTTCTTTATGACGTCCACCCACCTCAGACGAGGACGACAGCTCTTAATAAAAAAAAAAAAAAAAAGAAAAAAAAAATACTTAATCAATTTCAGGTCCAAGTATGATTCTCTTGGACATGATCTTAGGCATAAGAATTCCCTGTATTTGACATGGATTCTAACTTAACCATGAAGCTGCGCACAACCTAATTCCATAGATACTAGAAATAAAAGATCCCAGAACTTAATACATATTTGCCTCTAGATACAGAGTTAACAAACTGACAATAGTAGGTTCTAGGCAGAATTTCTAAAATTTTCAATGAAGAATTCCCCTTGATTACCCCCTTCTTCCTGTACAAGTATATCTATACTGTATATAAAAGGTATTGAAAACTAAAACCAAGCTTCCAAGAAATTTAAGCTTTCGAGGGTTTGATATGGTTTAATGACTAACAAAGTAGCGGTTTTAGGCTTCATAATATGGGGAGGGGGGGTTAATGGTTACCACAGGCTATGAATCCCCTGTTTTTACGTTATATACATAACAGTATATAATAATAGGAATTTTATGTCGGATAAGAAACTATTTGAAACTGGTTGAAGCACCATTTTTGAAATCTATAAGTTTTAGTAGCCCCCATTTAAACTGGGGCGACAGCTGCCCATTCTACCCAGGGCTAGAGCCGTCACTAGACTAACATCTCTAATAAAAAAAAATTAAGCATTTTTAATGTTTTCAAGTATGAGAATGATGGTTGAAATAATTGTTAAGACCAAACTGGCCAATAACACTACATAAGAAAAGTCTGTAATAGCCTAAATAAAGAATAATAGGATAAGGTCAATAATAAGAGAATAAAGGGATTGATTTCCAGCTTCCTGACATTCTTCCATGTTGTAATCGAACGACCATAACTCTAACCGATGTATGTACAGATAAATACTTAGAAAGAAAGAAAAGTTTTAAGTTATTTTCCATAGATTAGGTATTCTTTTTACTTTGTGCTCCGATTTTGTGTGCTTTATGATTTTTTTTTTTTTTTTGGCGATTTACTTATTTTGTACAAATTTCTGTAGTATATTACCCAGGGCCTTTGAAATACACTTATCTACCTAGACAAATATTAGTTATTCTATTTACCAACACAAATTAGTCCCAGAACTCTTCTGTGCGTCTGAAAATCGCCCCAGTCATTATTCTCGACAGGATATGACTTGACATATCTAAACCTAATACATCTTTGAATCCCCTGAGAATCGCTCAATGGTATTTCATTCAGCTTTGATATTCTTTCATAGGCTCTATTATAGGCTTTAGTAGACAATCTAGTTCCAATATGCTTGACCAGAATGAGCAGAGACGCATGATCTACTGCAGTCTGCTGATAATCAGGGTGGGACATGACAGCGTCTATGCTTGGTGCTGAAAGGATAGCACTCACCTAAAAGATGATTAGATATATGTTAATTAAGTATTTATATGTTAAATATAATAATTACTAATTAGGTAAAATTCTAGATAAGAAAATGTTTTCTATCATGGCAAATAATTGCATTAAGAGAATGAAGGTTTCAGAGCTTAAGTTATGCCCTGGGAAGTTGTTTTCAAGCTCATATAGCAACTCTTTCCCTATTTCTAATACTTTTTATTTCAAAACTCAAGGTTTAGGAAACACAACTTCAATTATTTAAATATAACTTTAAGTTATATTATTGTTGATTTTCAAACTTAAGACGCAGATTTTCAAATTCTGTAATGATACTCAATACACTTTCATTTGGCCTTGTGCAAAAAAAAACAAAAAAAAAAACAAAAAAAACAAGGATATCTATCCCTCCAGAAATACGAAAAAATGTGATCTTCTAAACTAAAATACATCACAGAAATAAGCAAATGAAATCATAGCCCCATTTACAACATGGAGGTATAGTACACTGTCTTCATTTTTCTCTTTGGTTTATCTATAGGCATGGTGTTGCCATTAAAGTTCTTAGCAACAATATGGTGTAAAGGCAAGGAAATATCAATCTTAACTAATACAATATTACTCCCTCTTATGTGGAAATATGATTTTCTGTGAAATTTAATATGGAATTCATTACATTAAAAAAGATATAAAACAACATCTGAAACCTCAGAATAAGCTTAAGAATAAAAAAACAAAATCTCAAAACTCACTAAAAGGTAAAGAAAACAGAATTGGGCTTTACAGTTCCTACTGTTGGTGCTGATCTCTGTTGCATGGCCCTTCAGCCAGCAAGTGCAATAGGGAGTGGGGTGGGGGCCAGTCATCCTGCTCTTTTGCACCTCCTTCCCGTTTAACTTACCCAGATGTCTCCAGATATCCATTTAGAGTTGAGTCAACTTTGGCTAAACATACAGAGTCACGCCACTGACCCCCATTCCAAACCAAACCAGCAACACCAGGACTCGAACCCCTACCCTCTACCCTCATGGACAAAAGCATTCAAGTCTAGCATGCTAACCACTCAACTAGGACATATTAGGTAGACAAGCAATTCCATATTTTGTCAATAACATCTTTAGGGTAGTTTTTCGTGCAAAATTTCTATCAAGACTGAATCCCTTTTCTCTTATTTTTGAGGGGGGGAGGTCCAATTCCTATTTCTAAAATTATGCAAGTTTTCAAGTGCTAATACCTTTTGATGAACAACTTTAAAATTAATACATTTTCCGTGCTTAGAGCCGACATTATAGATTTTATTTTTGCATTTTTTTAAACAAAAATGTTGTATTAACAGTTTTTATTTCTATTGACAAGCATTGCTAGTCACAAAAAGTTTGTTATTAAGAACTGTTTGATCTAAAGCTCTTGTAAAAAAGACGAAGGCTACTGCTTCTTCCTTTAATCCTCATTTTTAAGTTAAGTTTCATTCTCTTATTGCTACTTCAAGATGATCATCATCCCCCAAATAAGCACACCCCTCCAAATATTTATTAGGAGGAGGTAGGGTCTAAAATGTCAAAAAAGAAATATAGGATCACCCTTTCTACTATCTTCAAGGTAAGATCCTCAATAACCTAAAGCTTTTTTATAGGGAAGCCTCCCATGGATGCCAGGGGGAAGCCTCCTCAGCAAGAAGAAGACACTAAAGTATGTATATAAAGAGGAAAATGAGAAGGTAAACTTTTCGCAGTTCATATTATTGACTTACGAATCAAGTAAACATACCACTTGATCCCCTTTTTAGGCTCTTTCCAAATATAATAATCACTTTTGTCGGAAATGAATTTTACCGCCACCCCTATATATACCAATTCAGGGTATATATTTGCATATTAGGGGGTGGGGTGGGGGTAAAGATCAAACTTACCTCTCATTTACATCAGAAATAAAATTCACCCCCCCCCCCCATAATGCGCAAATATATTCCCTCAATTGGTATATATAGGGGAAATGATTATTATATTTGGAAAGAGCATAAAAAAAGGCATCGAGTGGTATGTTTACTTTATTCGTAAGTCAATAATATGAACTGCGAAAAATTTACCAATGGGAAATATTCGAATTGAGAAAATGAGAAATATAAAATGAAATATAAATTTCATTAAAAACAAAGCTCGTCCCCTTACAAAGATGTCCCCTTGCCTCTTGATCACTTGGGCTGGTAAGCATAAGAATGCAACCTAGAATGCAGCATAAGAATACACAGAAACAAAATTAGCAATAAGAGGAGAGCCATCACCCTGCAGCGCCCATTTTACAGGTTTAGTCAAGAAATGTCCCCAAGAACGAATGGAGCTCCTCCCCAGACATCCTTATGTATTTATTGAAGGCTCACAGAATTAGGAAATTTAGGCACAAACATGCACTTTTTAAGGCTTCAGTACAAATTACTCAACTAACTACTTATTTTGTATTAACAACGTACATCTTTATGAACAAATACCCCCTCTGTAGCATTATTGCTTCTGAAACTAGGAAGTTTCCTGATGCTCAAATACACTTCAATAATTCTGTCTCATTATGTATCTCAAAATTCTCATCCAATAGCCTTTTTGATCTCTTTGGGGCAAAATTGGTATTTTGCACACAAAATGACAGAAACACTGCTTTATTGTTATACAATCTGTTTTGCTACTTAAAAAGGTCACTAAAATTGTTTATTTCCATTCAAATGAACCTTTATCAAATTTTCATGAATCATTGGATTGACATACATACCCTTAGAAAATAAAACAAACCAACAAGTAGGCTACATATGTATCCACAATCTTTCCTCAAAAAAAAAAAAAAAAAAAAAAAAAAAAAAAAAAAAAAAAAAAAAAAAGCAGTGCTTCCGCGCAAAAATGGCAGTTTCTGAGCGATCCTCTGTTGTTGTTTTTTTTGCTGCAAGTTTATGCATCCTAACATCATGAAAAATATTTTTAATATGCATCATAATTATTTTCTACCAATAGGCCTACACTGAAAAACGCATCTGTTATTTTGAATTGAAACAATGCAAATATCTGAGATACTAATCATATTTATCAGAAGGCACTCATTAGTTTATGACAATGGAGATGAGGACTATTCAAAGAAACACTTAATCCTCAAGGCCTGGAGGAGTTTTCCAGGGAAATGAGCATAAAAGACTTATATTAAGTGGGTACAGCTGGCTTAGACTAATAAAGGCTTGCCTTTTAGATATTCTTCAATGACTTCTGCAACTTGATCTAGTCTATTTCTATTCCTATGTGCCATCCTAGCCAGGTGGTTAGCACTCCAGACTTGAAATCCTAAGGTCAGGGGATCAAGTCCTGGTGATGGCGGTTATTTGGTTTGGTTTGGGAGTCAATAGTGTGACTCTGTAAGCTCAGCCAGAGTCGACTTAGCTCTAAATGGGATTGGTACCTGTATAATGCAGACCATTAATCAGCAAGCGAAAAAGTTAAGTTTATTCCTATGCCTAAGCTGTTTAAACATCTCAAACTAAATTTGCACTTCAACAAGATGTTACAAACACATTGTTCTATGGTTAAAACAATATGTATCTGTGTGAACATTTTTGCAATTGTCCAGCATCCATTTTCTATGATCTGTTTTTCACTAAGAAAAATCACCTCAGTGTAAACCAAGGTTCAGTGTTTTTGACAACCTGAGTCTAATAGAGTAAGTTTCCTCAAGATTGCTTGTCATTTAGAGGATGTTTTTCCTCTAACAATCAGGCAAATTTTCAAAGGCTTGTAGCTCTACAATGGTAGAGCAAATTTTAAATATTGAACAAATTTTAAATATTTTGACTCACCATAAAATAAAAACTTGGTAAGTCAAATTGGTAAAATAAGATAAAATTGGTAAAAAAAAAGGTACCCCCGAAGAAATAGAGGGTAAAATTTGTGGTTTAGAGTTACCCTGTAGCTACAAGACCAGTTGAGCATTTCTTTTTCAGCATCACTTACAGCTTTTCATGATTCTGATTTTCCTGGGCTAAAAAAAAAGGTAATGCCCCTTCATTTAGAGTTTCATCAATATAATTAACTATCTAGTTTATCCCTTTGGTAATCTTGTGCCCAGGATAATACCTCAGCAAATAGACAGTTCCTGATTTCAGACGTCAATTTTGTAAAAAAAAATAATAACAATAAAAAAAAAAAAAAAAAAAATCAAATTTAACATTATTTGGGAGTAAAATCATATTAGTAATTTTTTCTATATTTATACCTACAAAATGTTACTCTAACAGTCTTACATATTGAAATAGACGTAATCAGCCACAATCCTCATATAATATACATATTATTTTTCATTTATTTTCAAAAGTACCAAATACAAGTAAAAATGAAGTTTGTTGACAACATTTTGATGACATTGATTAACTAAGAACTGGATCACAAAAGCAGAACATTCAGTCACTTTCACAGTCATTAGGACTGTCTTCAACAGGATTTGCCTGCAAATCTAGCTACTCTCCTTCAGTCTTATATTCTGATTCAGGTGACCATGTCTGTTCTGAAGCCCCCCCTTCCCGAAACGAAAGTTTGGATACGGCACTGAGGATTATATATCAATTTCTACCTCCACCCTCCCATTGTCTCTTTCTTAGAGCTGATTCTTTATCAATCTGAAGATTCTTAGAAAAAAAAAACTGCTGAAACACAAAGGCTGTTAAACTAGAATAAGAATTTCTTTTAGACACTGTAGTCAGTAACAACTCATTCGGTAGCAATTGGTTAAAAAGAAGGCTAAATCTTACAAGAGGGCACTGGAGCTTTTGATGTTTAACTGACTGATCCCTCTCCAAAACTTATTCGACCACCCCTTCCACATGAAGTGCCTCTGAGAAAAAATAAATGAACAAATATTAATACACTGAACCCTTATGCTTTGCTATGGCAATGCAATATGAGTTTAAGAATTTCTATTTGCCTCCTAATGAAAATCCAGAATTATCCAAGGGAAAAATAGGGGGGCGGGATTTTCCATGGGGCAGGGGGTATTTTTTTGGGGGGGGGGGGGTTAACGCTGCATCCTGGGGAAAAAACGGCATGAATGCAAGATTTCTCTAACATGTGAAGTATAAAATGAAAATAAGGATACTGATTCTACTTTGGCCTTCTGCATTGTTTAAAATCCGGATCATGTAGTTCTTTTTGATGAGGTAACTTTGATATTTGAAGCAAATGGCTTCCCACATTCTCTTAGGATTAGGAAGACAATTAAAATATAAAAAAAAACTTGTATAGAGACCTTGCTTTAAATAGAGATACTGGAGATATTCCTATAGGCCCAATTTACAATAACTTAAGGTTTATGATCACTATGCATGTTTTTGACCGTTTTTAAATAAACCGCGTACCGTCTTCAATTTTCGACTAATGTTGACAATTTTGGTACTATTCTATAGCTGAGACTTAGATTTATGAATTCACCGAGTTATATTTTTGAAATATGATTCAAATTTTTTTTTGACAGAAAAATGCTTTTTAAAAACAGAGAACTTTAGGCCTTTAAAACCAGAGAACACAGCAATACATGACAAAATTGTATACAATCTTTTTTCTGCCAGCCTCTTTAAGCTTTTGTGCTATGAAAATTGCAAAATATGTCGTAAAATATGTAAGATACCAGTAGTAAAATACCGATAAAATATGTAAATTACATGAAATAGGTAAAATACCAATTTTATGGTTGTCTGTAAAATTATACTAAAATATCCAATTTTACCATGGCCAATTTTATCAGTTACTAAATTATTTTTATGTATACATTTTTATTAAAACTCCTACTCTTAGAGTTTTGGCTACTATTAGAATGAGTCATTTCTTGCTTGCAGATTATTACCAAGAACTGTTTGAATGTTTATGCAAGTGGTGTGTAGGAGTTCAAATTTACAGTTCATAACCTGACCTGCATTACCATAATGTCAAAACCTAAACGCATTACCTTTCAGCAAGTTGTTTTGCTCACTAATATCAAACTGATTTTGAATATCTGTAACTTGGTGTTTAAGGTCACTATTACAATTGACATAATCTTGAGATGAGATTGAGGTCAAGAAGATCTGTAGAACTCAGATTTTATGTAATTCTTGATTTCTGTCATCATTAGCCTTTGAATTCTTTGGAAGTTTGACTTTTCATAACTTTATTTTTAAAACAATAAAAAACTTTAGCATATGGAGCGAGGCGCTGAAGAGGGGACATTCCTTTTCATATACGGAATAATTTCTGTTCATTTGAATTTTAATGTTGTCCCTTACTTTCAGTTAAAAAAAAAAAAAAACTTTTTTTTTTATCTAATCATCCTACAAGATTAAGGACATAAACTTACGCCAAATACACTCTGCTAACAATCCTATACAATAAATGTGTTCTTCAAATTAAGTCTACAGAGATAGACCTTGTCAATAGCTTTTAACCTTTATAATACACATAAAATTAACAATAAAAAAGTATTGACATTTTTTGTCACAATTTCAAATAATAAAACAATAACAAACAATAAAACAATAAGAAAGTATTGACATTTTTTGTAAAAATTTCAAATAAAATTCTGGTGTCTCCCAGACAATAAAACAATAATAAACAAACAATAAAACAATAAAAAAGTATTGACATTTTTTGTCAAAATTTCAAATAAAATTCTGGTGTCTCCCAGACAGTACAAGGAAAATTTATTCATAATTAATGTTAAAGCTGGCCATGCATAATGCATTTAATATCAGACTGCTAGAAAAAACCAAAGAAGATTCCTTTGTGAAGTTTTCTATTTATGAAGGCGTAATACCAGTATGGCAACACAACCCTAAATCAGTTTCACTTTTATTAATTGTACCCAGCAATCCTTTGATGCTGACAAATGTCTGATCTTGACTCCAGTTGGTTGTTTTTAGAAGAAGTTCTGGTACTTGTATGATAGATGCCCTACCACTCAAGTTGTTCATTCATTGATGGATTATGGAACAGGTTTTTCCCTTACTTTCTTTCAGCTTAGCATGAGACAAGACAAAGAGAAGTGACAGAATAGATGGAAAATATATAATTTGGGATATATATTTGCACACTGGGGGGGAGGGTAAATTATTTGGACATTGTAAAGTTAGAAATAATTCTTACTACATAATATGTAGAATAATTGCACCTAACACATTAGGCACCCCCTAAGTCCCTACTCCCTTAATTTGCAAATATATAGCCCAAATTTGTTTCTAAAGTATTACATTTTTATCTTACTTTTGTATGTTTCATTAGGATTGAGCATCAGAGAAACATATTAGAAGAACATTAGGTAGGATGTATATCATACATGTACCAAAGTTATCTTCCATGAGCCAAAGAATGTTAAGCTGTGCCCAGAGATCCTGTATTCTAATCCTTTTCTATTATTGGGTTAATGGGATATATTGACCCATGCTAGGACTTTGTCCCATAGCTAAATCTAAAAATGAGAGAATGCACACCAGACAAAAATTGCTAACCTGTTTTTTCCAAATGTCAAATTATGAAATTCTCAAAATTTCACCTAGTAGTATGATTTTTTAGACCAACCTAACATCATTTTGATGAAATTCCATAAAAATTTGTAATTTTTGAACAGACCAATTTTCTTTGGACAAACTGAAGAATTTTCAGAAAATCCAGAAAATATTTAGGGAGACAAAATCAGGGCTGTAGAGTCACAGTATTAGTTAATTTGTGCTGAATAGAGTTGGAGTGACAGAAATAATGTTATTGTTGAAGTTATGGAAACACATTAAGCCTGGAGTCAAACCAAATACTCTTAAATTCTACTAAAAGGTGGCAATAATAAACATAATTAATAACGTTGGCTAATTAAACTGTATAGGATTTTTTTGCACCATAGTACTAGACTACTACAACAGAAATGATTTATTCAACTATTTGTATCACTATTGAGAAATATACTTTTAGTATTTGCAAATAAATAACACATAATATGCAGAAGGATAGAAACATGCTTAATAGAGTGACAGAGATACCTATTTTACACTCTACATCAGTTCTGGCAATCAAAAATGTAAAATTTATAAGATACATATTAGTTATTAACAAGATTATAAAAATTATATTTAGAAAATAATCTAAATAAACTATGTAATTTTTGGATTTTGAATACCTTTACTAGTTAAACAAGTTAAGATTTTCATTTAGGTATAATAGAAATATATTTGTTTAAAAATCCTGCTGTTGCCAACAGTTATACAGTTGCTAACACTCCTAGAGATGTACACTAATCGGTTTTTCGGATATTGAAATCATGTGAGACTTGTTTAAAACTGAAGTCACCAATGCACGTAGAACAACTCTTGGCTTGCAAGTTCAGGTCAAAAAGCCATGGCTGTCACAGGAGGCGGTGGATGTCATTGCAATCCAAAGGTGGGCCAGACAGTAGGGGGATATGAAGAACTATTGACATCCCAATGGCATCAGAAATAAGCTGATACATAGAGATCTCAAGTCATTCACTGACGCCAAAGCTAATGAGCTGCCACAAGGAAAAACGTTGGAGCAGTGTACAAACACTTGTGTGGTCTCACTGGCTTGTATGCTCAACCAACAGAAAACGTACTATCTGCAGACAGGGTGCTCCTTGAAGACATAGGATCCAACCTTTCGAGGTTGAATGAACACTTCTCTTCTGTCTTAAATACATCCTCTCTCTCCATTTGTAGCAAATCCTGCAACCTGTGATCCATAATGGCCTCATTAATATTGGCATTAAACCATTCTCCATGGTAGAAATTCAGAATGCAGTGAAGAAATTATAAAACCGCAAGGCTCTTGGCATCTGCGGAATCTCTGCAGAGCTGTCTAAGAACAGCAGCAGCACTACTCTGCTATGACTCCAAAGGCTATTCGATGCAATATGGGATTCAGAGATCTTCCTAAAAGACTAGCGTACAGGAGTGATTCTACGACTGTGGAAGAGGAAAGGTCCCAGTAGGTAGTGCAAGAACTTTAGGGGGATAGCCCTCCTCTCAGCACCAGGCAAACATCAAGCAGACAAACAAGTTCTGTCAGCAGGCTTTCACTACTTATGTTGATGTTAAGGCAGCATTTGACTCTACTGATTGGGAATTAATATGGAATATCCTTTCTAATACTGGCCTTTAGACAAAAAATGTTCACCTACTCAGAACAATGCATCAAGAGAGCTGAGTGCAAGTGAATGGTAGATGCAGCATGTTCCTTCAAGTAAGAATGGGAGTTACACATATCTGTGTAGTTGCCCTGGAGCTATTTAACTGTATTATTGATCATGTTATGACTTGCCACAACCTGGAAGTTGAGTTTTGGACTCAAGTATAGAGAAAGAGTTGTCATTGACTATGAATTTGCTGATGACATTAACACTAATCACCAGCTCCAAGTCCCAGCTACTCAAGGTTCTGAACATGCTTGTGTAAGAAGCTGTAAGGACCAGACTATCCATTAACTGGAAGAAGATGAAAGTCTTGGTAGTGCAGCCTATGTGTGATGCCAACAATCCTAATTACTTTGTTGCAAGGAACCAAATAGAGTGGTTGACCATTTCATTTATCTTGGTTCTATCATATGATTGGATGGCTGCATCAAGTATGAATTTGTTACCCATGCAGCAAAGACCTTTGCTTTATTTGGTAGACTGAGCCATGTTTGGAAGAAGCCAACTATCAAAACACAGCTGAAACTTGACCTATAACTGCAGCTGTCCAGCACAGTCTCAACACTTCAATCTAAGTGGCTTTAGACAATTCAGGAAATCCAACAGATAGACTTTGTCAGTAATGACTGCATACAGAGCAAGACTTCCCAGTTACCTTTGCCACCCCCGGTTGCCCAGCAGACACTTCACTGGTTTGGACAGCTTTTGTGACTTTCTGCCAAAACTCTGGCTTGGATTCTTTACAAGTTTAAACCAGTCAGTAGACCTAGTGACTTGAAGCATATGAGAGGAAGACTCAAGTTCCAGTGGAATGACAGTCTCAGGAAATTCCAAGACCAGGCTGGATTTTTACTGTCTAAGGCAGAGGCCCTTGCTGCTGACCACCCCTTATGGAGAAGGCTGACAATGCTCTCAAAACTACCCCAGCATGAGCATTAAGTCCAGCAAGCCCAGTAGTCATAGTCTCCAGTTATGTATATACTAAATCTGCAGGATGAGACACATTTGTGGTAAACTGAAATCTCTAGAAAACTCTATTAACTGATATTTTGAACATTATCAGCAAAAATCTTCATTGTTCACATCTGAGTAAAAGAATCCCACTAATTCTTGGAAAAACACAGATCTTGAAATTGCATTATGTTGGCCAGTGGCATCATTTGCAAGGGTGAGGGGACCAGCCAGGTCTAGAGATCTGATTTTAGGAAGACCAAAACACTGGTCAATATTTACACTGTAGTCCACAAGTCCTGTTTTCAAATGGAGAAACCTGATAAAGAATGTCTACCAAGGTTCATTGACAACCAAGTACAGAATTTGGGGTTCAGCTGGTCAGATTGCAGTGCACAATGTAATGATGAAACCACTGTCACAAAACATGTCTCTCTAATATTGTGGAAATGAGAAATGGAGTGCCTCAAGGCACATTCCTGGACCCAACTTTATTCAATATTGCCATTAATGATGCACCTACTAACATAAAAAATAAAATAAGCCTTTACATAGGTGATCCAAAAGTTGTTGGTTCACTTGAAAGTTCAGAAAAAATTGAAACCATTCAAGTAGATTTGAACTCATTTAGTTGCTGGGCAAAGACTTGGAAGCTAGAGTTCAATGTCCAAAAATGCCAAGGAATCTACTTCAGTAAAAAAAAAAAAAAAAAAAACCTCAAGATACCAGTACTCAATTGAGTCAGTGGACAAAACAGAACAACCTTTTTTCAGTAGTCCTACCAAACGTGACCAGGATCTATTAGTTGGTGAAGAGTTAAAGTTTAGTTTACATGCCCAGACTGTCATTGCAAAGGCTGGTCAGACTCTTGGTCAGAAGCTTTCCTTAGTTGTTCCACCTCAATTCTTTAAAAGTTTTTTTTAATGGTTTAATTTAGCATAAGCTAGAGTTTGGTATGTGCATTACCAACAAAATTAATAAACCAGATCATAACACTCTAGAATCAGTTCAGAGGTGTACAACCAATGACATCAGAGCTTTCTACGACATCCCTTACCCTCTTGGTTTGAAAAATTGAATTTACTGATGCTGGCTTATTGCTGAAAGAGAGATGATATGATAATGACATTCAAGCTTCTCGGCCACAAATAAACTTATTGCAAACATCTTTAAACTGGATATTTCCCCAAGAAGAAGAGGACATGATCAAAAACTTTTCAAGAAGCATGCCAAATCAAGATTGTTTATCATATTCTTTTCTGATTGGGTTGTGAGTCTACAAATCCATTAGACCAGGATACAATCTTATCTGCCAGCATTTAGTCATTCATCAGTTGACAAGGAATTGTGCAACAAGCCCTGGTGATTTGTTTGGGACTCACCTGAACACTCAGCACATTATCTTCACTGTCCAGCAACTACATGATAATCCTATTGCTAGCAAGTGTGATTTAAAGTAACTGCAAATAGCAATATGTGCTACCCACTTCAATGTTAAGAAAACCCCTGGCATAACTGCTGTTCAGTTTGGAATACCACTTGATTCAAGATGGGCATACTGGTATAAATGCATGAACAAAGTACTGAATAGATAAAACTGTAGTATGATTATATTATCAATTAATGAGATGTCTAATTATAGAGAATTAGCATTTCAAGCCATGGACTTACATTTATACCCCATTTAGCAGAAAAAAATATTTGCGAGTGCACAAACTTTTTCTGAGTGCATTTAAGCAGTAAGCCTAGTTTCTTTTTACAGCTACCAGTTTTACTGCAGCTACAAAAGAATTGCCAACATACAAAACAACAAAGATTTTGATGAAATCTTCCAGAAAACCAATTAATCACATCACAAGTACAAGAAAAGTATTGTACAGCACAGTATATAGATTCCCACTAAAGCAATGTCCTTTGGGCAAACTGAACTTACTGGAGTGAAAAAGCAATAAAAGGTGCTTTGCCATGGGATTATTTTTGTGTGACAGACAGACTGCACTCCAAGTTTAAAAAGCTGCTTTATAAACCAGTGAAATTTGTGAAAAAAAAACAACAAAATAAAGCAAAACACTTCCATTTATCTCCCCCAAGAGATAGGAAAATCTATTAACAAAAAAGAGAATATGGACTGTCTACAAAAACACTTTATCCCAAGATTAACTAGAAAAGTTTAAACCTGCTAGAAATCACATCAGATATCTGACAAGGAACGTAACTGCAGAATATGAAGAATTTTTGGCAACAGCAATAAAGGATAATCCCATAAATTCTGGAAATGGGCATCACAGAAAAAACTAGGTAGACACTCAGTGACCCATTTAGCATCCCAAGGTTACTTAATAACATCAAGGCTAAGTAATATCATTTGATGTTTTTTTATGCTCTTTCATAATTCATATAAAACACCTTTGGGGCCCCTTTAAGGGCTCAAAATACAATTTGCAACATAAGGAATTATTGCAGTATGAAAGACTACTCTTTACCCAGTACTCTTTGGATGGTATTGTTGAGTTCTTCAGAATACATTGCAGAGAGATCATCAACAGGTAAATTTCTAGGTGGCACTATTACCTTAAAT
>JAQQPU010001153.1:22638-88013 GCA_029168905.1 Artemia sp. Kazakhstan ARC1039 | reverse complement strand
GGGACAGTAAGAAAAGAACTTGTTCTGAAATGCCTTTGAAAAGTATTGCTTGGTGTTGGAGCATTCAAAAAAGCAGTATAGTAAAGTTGTGGGTGAAAAGGATGGGTACTTCAACTTGTAAAATGGGTTTAGGATGGACATTAAGAAAATAACTTGTTCTGAAAAGATATAATAAAGCCATAGAAAAGTATTAAAAAATGGGGGCTCAGGGGCCATTGGGACGCCGGGGGCCCTTTGGGAGCCCGGGGGACCTTTGAGGACCGGGGGCTTCCTTCGGGGTTGGGATGGGCTATGAGGGACCTTTGGGGCTGGGGTAGAGGACCTCACAACACTGTTCAAATGGAACTTGTGTATTATAACGACCACAGAGTTTCACCCTCAAATTCTCTTCTAAAACCTTTCCTAAAATCTTCTTTCAAAATGTCTCTAACTGTTTCGCCGAAATAGTTCCATAGCCTGTCTAAAACGGTTTCGCCCAAATAATCCCTAAACGTAATTTCAGCGTGTTCCTTTTGTTTTTGGCATCTCTGCGCTAATGCATTTCAAATTAATAAGAAACCTGATTCCCGCGCTAAAATAATTCATCGCTAAGATGTTTCTTGGAGAATTGTTTCCATGGCCTTTGGTTATTAATATCCTTTGGAGTTCGACCAAAAGAGTTGTTTCCGAGGCAATGACATTAATGACTTGGATCTATTCCTAGAGAATCGTTTCTAGGCGAAAATTTTTAAAGTCTGACAGATGATGTCATTGGTTGATTGATCTGTCAAGAAAGGGGAATTAATTTGTTGTTTCTAAGGGGAATTATTGATTCACGATAGGTGAATTGAGGTCGACAGCACAGGTGTTCCAAGGTCGATGTTGTTGTTGTTGTAAGTGCACGCTCTCAGCGAATGTCAAGGTCGATGTTGTTGTTGTTGACACACTTGAAAAAGAGGTCATTGACCCCATTAACCACGTGTTCTCCCTAATGACTCTATGCCCATATATGGTGTTAAAAAAAGTTATAGGTGGCAGCAGGGGTGGGTGACACGAGTTATAGGGTCACCTCTACTGGTAAGGTTTTTGGTCCATTACCAGACCCCCACCTCCAAAAGGTCCATACCCTCCTCCTCCATAAGATTGCATGTTCCACTTGGCCCAGGTAATGATTCTGGAAGGTTTCAAGCTAAAAGGAAAAATATTTTCTTGGCCCTTTCTCAGCCACAATTTTTGGGGCCGAGATGATTTTGTCTGTACATAAGGTCCCCCCCCCCCAAAAAAAAAGATTTTTTACATAAGGTTCGTCCCAAAAACAAAAATCTTGCTTGTTCATAAGATCGAATAGGTCAAGAACTTACAGTTAAAACAGTCCCAGAATCATTACTTCAAACAGAGTCCTGGTTGAACTTCGCTGAAGTACTGATTCCGAGACTGTTTTAATTTTTCAGTTTTAGTTTTAAAAATTCAATTTTGTTCTAAGTTTTTTTTTATTTATATACGTAGTTTTCTGAGGCCGGCTGTTGGATACAGAGCCGAAATATTCATAAGGTTTATATAAATTTAACTGTCTGAGGTAAATCCCTGTTGTTTATCTTGTTTTTTTTTTACCTTCTATACTTAAACTATTTTTGTTTGTTACCTTACCGATAGCTCTATCTTCTATTTGAGTTTATTATAAAGTTACATTTAAAAACAAAATATTTTCTTGACTTAGAGTGAGATTTTCTTGAAAGCGAAAATTTAAACTTCAAGAATTTGAACTCAAGACTCAGGAATCAAGACTCAGGACTCAAGAATTCAAAATAATGACTAACTTGCGGTTATCAATGTAGCTAAAACGGCGTAAATTTAATCGTTAGGAATAGTTAATATTCTCTGAGCTATTCTTCTTGAGGACGGAGGCGAATAAACTTCTGCCGTAGAACAAGTATTTTAAAACTTAGTGGTTTGGCCCATGGGCCAGATCATGTTAGGCTGCCAAATGTATTAACTCTTTCTCCTTTTTTTAAACTAATGGGATCTTCTATTTAAAGGATAATCCTCCAATAATCCTCCAATTGCTCTAATATTATCTATTAGACAATAAATCAAAAATAATCTTGAATACTGGGATTTCCTTCTTTACAGCCCTAAAATTCTCAAGCTCTGAATTTAGTTTCTACACTTTAAATCCTAGGATTTTTTCCTAGGATTTTGTTTTCTTTAAATCCTAGGATTGTTTCCTAGGATTTTGATTTTCATTAATCCTAGGATTGTCTCTTTGGATTTTCTGTTTCTTTAAATCCTAGGAATATTTTCCTAGAATTTTGTGATTTTTTATATCTTAGGATTTTTTCCTAGGATTTTGTTTTCTTTAAATCCTAGGATTGTTACCCAGGATTTTGTGCTTCTAGGATTGTTTCCTAAGGGTCTTTCTTCGTTTTGGATTTATTGTGTTTCTTATTACGTTTCTTCTTTTCAGGATTTTTAGGGAAATTTTAGACACCGAAGTCTAGGGTATAGAGGTTTCTTACTCTACAATAGTAAAATTTTGGAGAGCTAAATTTAGCTTCTACCCTCCTATTGCTAGTTTTGCATAGGTATTTTATTGTTTTTGCTCCTTAAACTTCTTTTAGGTCAATTTTTAGAATCTTTTTTTAACACAAAAATCTAAAGTGTAAAGATTTTACTCTACAGCAGTAACATTTTGAAGCGCCAATCTTAATTTCTGCACTAATAATATTAACTCTGTTTAACTATTTTATCATTTTTCTTCATTACATTTTTAGGGGAATTTTAACTGGATGAATCTGATCGCACTTGGAGCTAGATTGTTAATGCAGTCTTTGTCTTCTGACTCACTTGACAAATCGGACTCAGGAGTACCACCAGCAATGCAAGTAAGCCAATTTACCATTTATTTTACATGCCAATTTATTTTTAAATCCAGTGCCAATTACATGCCAATTTTTTGTTTTAAATCAAGGGGTTTTACATCGTTAAGGATCCGCTAGACCATAGTGACTCTAGCCAATCTCTCCCACTTAACATCTTAACAATTTTGCTTTTGCCCCAGCCATATGGCTGTGTGGCATAGCTATATGGCGGTCATGTCTGTTTATAAAAAAAATGTGAATGACAAGTGTGGTCGATATGTCGTACTATTTGTGGTGATTTTTCGGTGTAGGCAATTGGCACATAGACACTTCTCCCGTGGAAGGTTTATAAATTGGAAAGAATTTAATCTGGAACTGTACAATTTAAATATTTATTGTAAGCCATAAGAAAAATAATACTGATAGAAAATTGTTATGAAAAAGTTAACATTTGTGGCACTCAAACCCGCGACTCTTCAATGCACTAGACAACCCACCCTAAACGTAGGAAAATAAATTATGATCTCAAATAAATTATGAGATATGAATGCTAGCATTTCAAATGAGTCTGGCCTGTGGGATTTCGCTGTTGAACCCGTAACAATAGATAGCCTAAACGACAGCGGAGAGAGAATGCTGAACTGCTGTATCGTTCACAATCTTACCATTGCAAACACATGGTTTCAGAGACTCAATATAGCCAAGTACGCCTGGTATAGCATTGATGGATCAACGAAGATGATGCTTGACAACAGCATCATAAGCCGGCGATGGCTGTCGTCTGTAAAGAATTGTCGGACATACCAAGGCGCTGAACTTGGGGACACCGACCATCGCCTTGTTGCAGCCGAAATCAAGCTTTGCGTAAAAGCTACAAAAACCAGCCAGACACCTCAAAAAATTGATACCTACCGTATCCAGCAATACCCCGCTTTTGCTAAGCAGTATCAGGTCGAAATATCCAACAGATACGAGGTTCTTACACAGTGCGATGATAGTGAATGTGCACGGAAGGTCTTCAAAGAGAATGCTCTTGCAGCTGCAACTAGCGTTGCTGGAATGAAGCAGCGTAAGAAAAAAGACTGCATCAGCCACGAGTCCCTCGCCATTATTGATCGCAGACGGAAAGCCCTTCTTCGCGGGGACATGACAGCTTATATCCATCGATGATCCTCTGGCTACAAGTGCTGTTTAATACTTTTTGGAGCTCTGAAATGATACCATATAACTGGAAGACAGGCTTACTTGTGCCAGTCTACAAGAGGAAAGGAAGTAAAGCAGAACGCAATAACTATCGTGGAATAACTCTGCTCTCGGTACCCGGCAAACTCTTCGCCATGCTGCTCCTCAAGCGGGCAAAAAAGTACCTCCATCCCCTTCGTTGCTACTAGCAAGCTGGGCTCATGCCGGGTAGGGCCACTACTGAGCAAATCCATACAATTAGACAGCTAATAGAGAAAATTCTAGAAGATAAAAGGAAGGCATACATTGCCTTCGTAGATTTCCGATCTGCTTTCGACACTATTGACAGACAGTCACTGTGGCTGATCCTTCAATCTGCTGATATACCTAAGAAAATTGTCAATCTGTTCAAAGAACTATACAATAAGACCGAAAGTGCCGTCACTGAAAACGGCCAGCTCTCATCACATTTTCAAATTAGAAACGGTGTTTGGCAAGGCTGTGCTGCTGCTCCCGAACTCTCCAACTGTGTCATGGACCATGTTCTCAACAAAACACTGCTGGCGCATCCGTTTGGCATTTATTTTGCTGGAAGAGTTCTGTCAGATGTTGAATTTGCTGACGATGTTGCATTGGTATGCGAAAATTTGACTGACATCAAAACTGCCCTGGAAACGCTAGCATCTGCTGCAGTAAAACTCGGTTTAAATGTATACTGGACCAAGACCAAAATATTGCCTGTAGACAAGACACCATGCAGCCCCCCCCCTGACAACTATAGAAGTATGTGGCCAAGATGTTGAGATAGTCAAGCAATTCTCCTGCCTTGGTTCAATTGTTTGCTAAACGGAAATATAGATACAGATATATCAACAAGGATGGCAAAGACGAACGCCGTTTTCGGCCACCTACTGAGAACAATATTCCACAAACCCCAGATCAGCCGTCTCACGAAAGCTCGTATCTACTCTTTCTCGGTAGCAAGTTTTGTGTTGTACTCGTCAAAGACTTGTCCTTTGACTCAGTCGCACATGATGAAGGTAGATGCTGTCCAGATAAAACACCTCCGCAAAATCGAAGACGTTAGGTGGCTCGACTGGGTACATCCGATCCTTTAAATTACCATCCTTTTCCGAATAGCTAAAGTCCCGCTCGCTGCGTTGGTATGGTCATTTACTTCGCTTACCCACTGAAACACCTACCCGACTTATTTATATTTGACTTTGATCCAACTGCAAACGGCTGGAAATGCCTAAGAGGTAGACCACGTATGAGATGGGCGGATATCATCCGCGATCAACTCACAGCGTGGGACATTGACCCCAGCGAAGCTTCTACCCTCGCCCAAAACAGACCGCTCTGGAGACGACTAACAGCGCTGACGTCTGGTTCCCTCAACGCTGGCGATGCTGCCGAGCAAGAGCTTTAAGTCAAGTAAAGTAAGTCAGTAGACGACATGCAGCAAAACATCATTCAGTAAAACAGCAGCCACAGTCAACTGGGTCTCCCTACAGTCTTGTAAAAAGTAGTAGATTGCTTGGAGCAAGCCGATATCAGTTAAAAATTTTCTGTAATCAATTTGGTCATCTACAGTGTTGCAAAACCTGTACAAGGCGTACAAAAAAATGCCGTCCCATATCCCATATGTACAGTCTTCTTAAACTAGTAAACAGCTTGGAGTGAGCGAATATTCAATAAAAAAAAAGGTAGCTACGACCACTGGGTCACTTTCAGTGTTTTAAAACCAGTAGACATCATATAGCTAGGGTGCTGTCCAATATTTCGTTACCACAGTCTTGTAAAATCAGCACCTGCCTTGGAGCAACTTGACATTCAGTAAAAGAAAAGTATCATTTTACTACTACTAAAAACTCACCGCAGAACCAATCCCCCTGTGGCCAACTCAGCTACGCACGCTCCTCCTCCATCCAAGTCTATTGAAAGCCTTCCTCTTTACACATTCCCAGGAAGTTTCCATTTCTTTTAAATCTTTCTTTACGACATCCTCCCACCCTAACCGCAAATGATCTGCTCTCCTTTTAGCCCTAGACGGTTGGTTGAAAATGCCAATCTTTGGCAATCTGTCATCCTTCATTCGCAGAAGGTGCCCTAGCCATCTCAACTTTTCTCTCATTATAGCCCTAGAAAGCGAGATTAAACCACACTTTTCACACAGCCCACTGTTTGAAATACGGTCAGTCAGTCGGGCACACGAAACAACCAGTAGGCAATTTCTCTGGTAAACATCAAGAAATTCTTCCTCTATTTTTCGGAGCACCCATGCTTAATCACTTAAGTATCATTAAAGTAACATAATCACTACAGTATAATAATCACATAGTCACAACGACAGGCTAGTGACCAAATATTTAACAAAACTTGTCCATCAGCATTTTTCTCGTTAGGATCATTGAAATACACATCGTTACAGACTAAGCAATTCAATTTTCAACAGAAAAAAATTGAAAAAAAACACAGAATATGAAATATCCTTCTTTTTTATACTATTATATTTTCCTTGCACCAGAGCAGTCGATTCATAGAACCCAGTTCAAAGTTTTAAGTAAGTTCATTCCAATGAGAATAGAGCTACAATAGAGCTACTTAAAACTGTTGTTTGGGGGTCAAAGTTTAGAGTCAAAAGTGCTCTCGTTTTTACCGAGAGCACGGTAAAGAAAGCAAAACTCTTACTCTATTTACTTTTTAAAACCTTATTTTTTACATTGCGGTACTCAGGGGGAGGGGAAGGGTTTCCCATTCTCCCCCCTAAAATGTGAAACATAAAGATTGTGCTTTTCTGATATTTTATGGCTAAAAAATAAAAACATATATTTTTTTTTATATAATTGATCACTCCCTCCCCTCGATGTGGCTGGAACAATCCTCTTCTTCCAAGTAAAAGCTGAATCTATAGCCGTATTTCTTATTTTCCCCTTTTAATTTCTTTCATTCAAAAATAACGACAGTTAGTAACCAAATGAAACTTTAAAGCGTGAATTAGCTATTTATTGAAGCTATTTTTATAGTTTTCAACAAAAGACAAATACCACCCTAGCGATTAGAGAAGTTTGACGGGAGAGACAGCCCAATTTTTTGGGGTAACTGTCAATGCTGTGGTACTTCTTGTTTTTAATCCCTTATGTTCTTTTCAGTTAATCCAGCTTGCAACATCTTTACTGGATGCACTACGCATGTCATTTAGCCAAAGATCCTCGCAGGCCAGGTCAATTGGGGAAAAAGATCCTCTTGCCGATGTAGGGATTGCTTCTGTTACTATCCTTAAGGTAAGAAGGAAAATTAGAAGGAGCATAAATTTTATTATTATAATATATCACATTTATGAGACTCGAAAACACCAGTATATATATAAGTACCACAAAAGAGAAAAGAAAGATTAGTGTCTTTTACTCCTGTGTTAAAAAGCATGTTTTAATTCGATTGGTTTATCCTTTTGACACATTTTCATAAGCCAATCACATTATTCCTTAAAGGTATCATTTAAAATGTATACTTGACGATATTTCACAAAATCAGGTAACAGAATGGATTAATTATGACATCATATCCCTTGTCATAAGGTATGTACGTTATATCATCTTGTATATGAAGATGCAGTTTTTGTTTTGTCAAAAATTGTATTTTATTACAATAGTGTCTTTTGTTAATTACAAAAAGCATTAGATATTGCAACTTCTTTTCGAATGAATCCTTAAACAGCTCTTGATGTTGTTCTAGTGCCCCGTTAGCGGGAAGAAAAAAAAGAGGGCACATCAGTCCAACTCATGCAAAAAGAGATTTTCCCTATTCTTCAAGGGGGGGGGGGCTGTAACTTTACAGTAGGAATTTTCGACAATAGCAATTCAGATGATGCAATTGTTATTTTGATCCGACACCATTTTCGAAGATTGTGAGGCTATCCTTCGAAATTCTCATTATTTTTGTTGCAATACAGTTTTACCATTAAGATTAATTGAAATCATAGTCATCCTTCCTGAATTGCCTTAAAATGGTAAATTGTCCTCAATTGACGGTTTTTTTTCAAAAAGTGTTTTTAATTTTTTGCTTAATATGGGCTGTGGTTTATTCTTTATTAGGTTGAAGCCATGATTTTAAAAGGAAAGCCAAATAGCCCACCTGCGCTTTTTAGTCTTATATTTGGTGTATTTAACCACTGTTGCTATGTAAAATTTTGAGCTAGTGAAAATTATAGTAAACTTGATGTTTTTTGTTGTTGTTTTTTTGTAAGGGATTTTAGTCCAATAAAAATTTTAAAAATTGGTTGAGTCGCTGTTTTTCAAAAGCAAAATCTCTGTTTCTTTATGGTACCTCTCAGTTCCATTGAAAAAAGGTACTAGTATGATATAGCCCCTGCAACTGAAGTTGTTCATATATTGACTCACTGTAAACTGAGGCTATATATTTGTACATTAGGGGGGGGGGGGTAAAGTATTTGGAAAATGTAAAGTCAGAAAACAATTCTTACTGCATAATATTAGAATAATTGTAGCTAACACATTTTGCATACAGACCCGCTGCACTTTGCCCCTACCCCCACCTTTAATCTGCAAATATATACCCCAAATTTGTTTCCAAAGTATTTTATTTTAATCATACTAAAAAAGAAGCAAAATTTTTTATTTCATTACTATAACATTAAGCGTAGTTAGTTGTTTTTGACGGAGTTTTTTTTAAGCGTTAGTATTAAAATGTAAGTAATAGAAACATAGCTGAGTGCAAGGCCATACCCAGAAAGGGGGGGGTAGGGGGGTTTGACCCCCCTCCCACCCAAATGTGTGTCTGATTCGTAAAAACGTAACAAAAATGGATATTAACAAATTTTGCATGCGTTTTTTTAGTTTTTTTATTTACCCCCCCCCCCCCAAAAAAAAAAAATCAGTAAAACCTCCTCCGAAAAAAAAATTCTGGGTACGGCCTTGGCTGAATGAAGTGGAGGTGGAATTAAAAAAATAATGCTTATTCTCTAAACTTTTCAAACAGTTCATCAGAGCCCTATGGCTCCACAAAAGGTCCCTAATAGCTCCTCAAAAAGAATAAGATTCGCTAATATATTTCTTCAGTTTGTCTTTCAATTAATGTACTTGTATCACATTTTGGGTATATTTCTTTGTTGTTCATGACTAAAGGTCGTATCTGCAGGCATTGTATATTTGATCACACTTTGATCCTCTTAATCTACATTGCTCTGTTCATCCTCCCCTAATGAGTAGCTTAGCAAATGGTTTTTGGAAATTATCTGAATGTTAAAACCTCACATACGACTTTTCGGGGCAACTGTTGATTTTGTCGAGCAAAAGGTTTGTTTCATCGGCTGCTTTTGTATTTTTTTTTTTTTCAGTTGTCAATGGTAGTTCTCAAGGCTGCATCTGGGGGCAGGGGTACTGGGTTTGGATCCCCCTCCTAGAATTTTTTTTCTGACTCATAAAAACCAAACAAAGATGAACATAAAAATTTTTTTAACAAGTTTTAAAAACAAAGGGAAAAATACTCCCCCTGGACAAAATTCCTGGATACGTCCTTGGTAATTTCATAATTTTTATTTGTCATTTGCTTGGCAAGAAAAGAAGCAAAACTTAAATCAAATATTAATATTTTCTTACGAAAGAAGCGGAGCGGGTTAAAAAACTCTTGTCCCTATGAAAAACATCTTGTCCCTATGTAAGTAATGAAATCATCTCCAAATTTCCCTGGGTTGGACCTTAAGTCACAACATAAGAATTTAATTTTTTTTTAGAATCAGGCTTTAGCAAAGCTGAGTGGGTCAAATTACTTGTTTTGGTCCTTGTGTATGCTGCAGATTTATTTCTGAAAGTTATGCTTATGCTACCTGAAAATTATTATGCCCAATCTTTGATATATATCTTTAAAACTATAGACAATAGGCTTAAAATTTTTGACATAATGCATACGTGTATTAAATAGGATGTTTTTTACTATTGTTTTTACTATTGTTTTTACTATTGTGTTTACTATTGTTTTTACTAGGATGTTTTTACTATTACGGATGTTTTTACAGTTTTTTACTATTGTTTTTTGATACGTGACAACACTATCATCATGACAAAGAAGCAAATTTTGATTCTGGAGAGGATTGGATAAAAATTTTCAACGATATTTCGTTGAATCGCATCCAATTGCAATTTTGTCATTTGTTCTACAAAAAACATACATATTGATCTAATGAAATATTAAGAGAAGGGGGGGGGGGCAGACACGCTCTAGTTTTTCCCTATGATCTTAGAATTCAGGTTTTCATCCTGCTTTTTATTACTTCTTTTGTCACTTGACAACACCATTATAAGGATTGGGAATCAAACTTTTAAAGACAAACTTGTTCTAAAACTAGTTGCAATTTTTTTTTACTATAATTAAACAAGACTTGTTTTTGCCAGGGTTACGTCAATACAATGAAAAGCGATGAAGAATCCTGTTCACAAAGAGTTATGTGTGAAGCAAATCGGCAGTGCGCCAATGAGGCCAATGAGAGTGGATACTTATTCTGTCAACTTGGCACGTAAGTATTTTCTTAAAGCTGTTTCACATTATCGTTGTGTAAAGTAATCTAATTAACGTAAGAACGCAAAAAAAGTCTATGATTGGTCAAATAAAAATGATCCACCAATCAGGATCAACTTTACATTTTCACGGATTTAAAGTTAATCAGTGTGATAGGCCTGATTAACAAATGTAAAACCATTGTTATGTTCAACAGAAAATAAAATCCATGCATAAATAAACAAAAAATAAAGCACCAAGCCGCCTGAGGCCAGCACAGGTACACATGCTCCTCATTTATCTCAATCTATCCAAAGCCTCTCTCTTCACACCCTCCCAAGAAGTTCCCAATTCCCTTATAAATTTTATGGGAGACCTAAAACACTGGAAAATACATTTTGGGCTTTTCGGTTTTTATTGAAGAACCTTTTAGGAGTAGGGTTGCCATATCTGGTTGAGACTACGTCAGACACTGAGATGGGGTTGCAAAAATGGAAGGAAAAAATTTTATCTAATTTAATTACTTTTCTATTTAGTTTTTAGGATAGAAAATGTTGTGGCAAAAGTAGTTGTTACGCAATATTTTCAAAATGCATCACTTTTCCAGCAAGTTTGTTTTTCCCTTCTACGTGTTTTCAATACTCAATGCAAGTCAGCTTGTAGCTAAACCGGCACTGCAAGGTTAATTCTTTTTTTCACGATTGTCTCTGTCTTTCCTTTTGTTTCATTTATTGTCTATAGAATATATCATAAGTCATGGTTTACTGTCCTATTCATGGAAGATTAGAAATGTCACAGATAAATTAAACGCCTTTTATTTATAAAGCTGTTTTGTGGTTAATTCGAAAGCTCATAAAGCATTATAGAATGATATATTGCAAAATTATGAAATTGCCAAATGTATCAAAATGCTGAAATTGTGTCAAGAAGTGTGATTGCAATGTGGTTTCGACATAAATTGAACATTATGCCGTTTCGGTTGGTATAAGTAAATTGTAAAATTGGCGATCAGTTGCTCAAGTGTGGTATCTCAAGCAGTGTTAAAGGGCAATTTTTCTCAAAAGATAACTCTATTAAACTGCACAAGTTCAATCGATTGACCTTGAGACCCAAATTCGAATCTTTTGATGTATCTATTGTTTCCAAGACTCTGTTTCATAGAGTTTCGGTTACTATTGAACCGCATACTTACAGTTCGTTACCACAAACCGTTTGACTGAGACAAGGAGTAAAAATTAGAATTTTTTCCGTAGATTTTTTATACTGTAACTATTTTCTATTTAAAAACTATTTTATCGTAATTGTCAGTATAATATTCATAACCATTTTTTTCTTCTTTCCTAAACAGAATTTTGGCCTATGGTCGTACCAATGTCACCCCCTCCCCCCGCCTTTGCTGCAAAATTATTGTAGAAAGCTGACATATTTTATCGTTTTCGAACTGTAATCACGCAAGGATTTTTAATCTGAGTAATTGTAGAATCAAAGTGGACCAGAGCCCCTCCAACACCACCATCCCCACGCCAATTTTATGTAGAATGGAACGCATATATTTTTTTCCTAAATGCGGTAGCTAGACATCTTTATCCAGGCATGATAATTTTCCACCAATAATAATTTGCTTCCTCTTTTTAAGAAACCTTGATTGATCCAATGTAATGATGGTTAGAAATTGATGTCGAGACAAGCACATATTCAGATGGGCCTTTTCCTCTTTTCTGAAATGCATAGAGCTTTTAATATAAAATTTTGCTGGTCTCTATGGCATTTTTTGAGCTGAATTTGGACAAAAAAAAGAAGATGAAAATTGCATAAAACGTCATCTGGATTGCATAAAATGTAACCGAGATTGGTACTTATGCTGTAAATTGGGTACTCGTGTGACTGACCATATATCAAGCAATAAACTGTACAAAACGTATGGTTTTCAATGTCATATCCAGAATTATTGTTCGGGGGAGGGGAGAATTTTGTTGGAAGGGGGAACAAAAAACTTACAAGAAGCATCAAAATTTGTTTATATGCATCCTTGCTACATTTTTACGAATCAGACATTTTTGTGTTGGGGGGGGGGGGTTCAAACCTAGTACTCCCTCCCTTTTGGATATGGCTTTGATGCTTCGACCCCATTTTGAAAGAATAAGATGAATAATTGTTTATCTTGCATTGAAAGTTGAATAAAGATCATCCCTATGATCCGAATACAGACCAACAATCGATGCAATCGAATCGAACCAACAATCGAACATCGGTGCAAAAACAAACCGAGTGAAAATAGCTCAGGGAATATTAGCTACTTTTTTTTATTTAAAAATACTGTAAATTTGTTTCTCTCAAATCTCCTTTTTTTATTTTAGACTTGCTGCCGGCTATGTCAATGAAATCAGGACAAACCAACCGATAGATAACATTGCGGAAGCTGGAAGAAGAGGAAGAACTGGCGAGAATTGTGCAGTCATCTATAATCAGTGCAACGAACTATAGAAAATTTTCTGATCGTTAATTTTTATTTATTAATTTATTTATTAAATTTTCGTAAAAAATTTTGTCCCTCTAAATCGAGGAGGATATAAAATATATAATTGAAGTTGCAAAAGAAAAACGAAATACTTCAACAAACGAAACAAAGTGGCCCAATATGAGAAGAGGGCTCTTTTGAACGAGAATAAAAAATTCTAGTGCGCATTTAAGGAACAAATGATGTTGAGATGCATATATTTCTTTTTGTGCCGCGGATCAAAATTTCAGGCTCAAAATGCTATCATTCATAATTTTGAAATAATTAATCGGTTTAGAATTACTGACAAAGTATATATATAGCCTACAAGTTTCCGACCACAGCATAGATGCAAAACAAAAATTTTGGCCCGAATAGGGCCAAAATACTAGGACCAAGTCTAACCTAAGATAGCCAATCGGCTTAGAGCTACCAAAAGGCTATTTAAATATCCACCCAGTTTCATAGGTCATACTGCCGCATTCGTCCCTAAACATAAGCCCAGTCCATATAAAATGAAGAACTATTATTTAGAATCTATATGCAGTATTACTAACGGTTATACTGTAACTGAATACATACCAGTTATTGGGGTAGAGGAAGTCAGTGGGTCTTTGTGGGGGGATAAGATGCCCAAACCCTCCAAAAGTTAAATTTTAGGACCAAATTTTTCTGAATCTGTGAGAGGTTCTTTCGCTCATTATGGAGACGGGAGACAAGTTTGCCAAGTACCTATTACGTTCCTAATTTGCACTTTACTTGAAAAAATATAAATGTTTTTACTTCTATAACTTTAATAAATCGAAAATATTAACATTTTCCTTACTAAATACCAGTATATGTATATTAAACTGACAATGCACATTCATTTGTATTTTTTCAGTAAAGTGCAAATTATGTTCTGGCCTTGGGAAGGCATAGGGGTTTTGAGCCCTACTCATGTTAATTTCTGCTGGTTTTGAGTTTGACTTGGTTATTTATTGTAATTTCTGTTCGTTTTGGGTTTCATTTACTTATCGATGCTGATTTGTGGTAGTTTCACACTTGGTAGATTATTTGGTTTTATTTTTGCTAGTTTTTGGTTTAATGAAGTTCTTTACTTTTCTTTGAAAACTTATTTTATGAAAAAGTTTCTTTAAATAATTTCTGGTCGTTTTATATTGACATAGTCTTTTCAGGGAAAAAGAAAATAATACTTTAAATCTTTTCGTTTTTTAAGACTTTATAGTTTGGCCTGCTATTTGTATGCTGGAGAAAAAGTTTCAGCAATCTTTAACAATATACACCCTTTTAAAAATCTGGACACAAATAGTAGTATTTAATTTAGTTTCATACCTCTTCTAGTTAACCTGAAATAGAAAACTTGATACCATTCGCAAAAAAATCTGTTTACTTTCTTTGATAGCTTGGATACACTTACTCTATTTTGATTTGGTTAAATTTTAAGAGCAGAAGTAGCCCCGAAAGCTTGAACATAATACCATCAGTCGTTCTTGGGATAGTGCTGAGATATCTTAGTGGGAATTAGCACTAACACCGTGCATTTTGATTTAACCTTAAGGCAACATTTAGCTTTAAAACATAATGGGCAAATGGGATTGTGGGCGTGGGAGGAGGATTAGTTGCCCTCCAATTACTTTTGACTATTAAAAAGAGCACTATTCCTTTCTATTTTCAATCGAATGAGCCCTTTTCAAAGTTCCTACGACAACTCCTTTGATACGAAGTGCCCTGGTCTAAACAAAAAAAAAAAAAATAATAATAATATATTGTACCCACATCAATCTTAACTATCAAAATGTCAAGCCTTCCAATCACTTTCGACTATTAAAAAAGGCACTAGCCCTTTCAATTTCCAATCGAATGAGCCATTTTTGAGTTCAACGCTTTCTATAAACACCTTATATGCCCCATGGACATGACTTACAACCCTTGCCTTGAGGGCTATGGGGGGGGGGGGGTATCATCCTCAAAGACCTAATTTCCCGAACTTTCACCTAAGTTAAATAAAATGGCTACGGTAATCTCAAAATTTTCATTGGATGTGTTTGGGGAAATGGTGGGCGTGAGAGGAGCGTTAGTTGCTCTCCAATCATTTTCAACTATTAAAAATGGGCATTAGCCTTTTCAACTTCCAATCGAATGTGCTCTTTTTGAAGTTTCTACGACAATACTTTCTATAAAATCTTATATGCCCCCAGGTCATAACTTAAAACCCTTGCCCTGAGGGCTGTGAGGGGGTTGTCATCCTCAAACACATAATTTACGAACCTTTCAACTACGTTGAACAAAATGGCTATCTCAAAGTTTGGATTGGATGTGTTTGGGGAAATGGTGGGTGTGAGAGGGGAGTTAGTTATCCTACAATCACTTTCGACTAAGAAAAAGGGCAAAAGCTTTTCAAATTTAAAATCGAATGAGCCCTTTTTGAAGTTTCTACAACATCACTATCTGTAAAAACCTTATATGCCCACAGGGCATAACTTACAACCCTTGCCCTGAGGGCTCTGAGGGGGTTATCAACCTCAAAGACCTAATTTCTAAAACTTTTAACTACGTTGAGCAAAATGACTATCTCAAAATTTTGATTGGATGTGTTTGGAGAAATGGTGAACGAGAGAGGTGGGTTATGTGCCCCCAGGGCATAACTTACAACCCTTTCTCTGAGGGCTCAGAGGGGGTTGTCATCCTCAAAGACATAACTTCCGGACCTTTCAACTACGTTAACTTAAAAATGGCTATCTCAAAATTTTGACTGGACGTGTTTGGGGAAATGGTGAGTGTGAGAGGGGTGTTAGTTATCCTCCAATCACTGCCCACTATTAAAAAGGGAACAAGCCCTTCTAATTTAAAATCGAATGAGCCCTTTTTGAAGTTTCTACAACATCACTATATGTAAAACCTTATATGCTCCAAGGGCATAACTTACAACCCTTGCCCTGAGGGCTCTGAGGGGTTATCACCCTCAAAGACATAATTTCTAAGACTTTTAACTACGTTGAGCAAAATGGCTATCTCAAAATTTTGATTGGATGTGTTTGGGGAAATGGTGGGCGTGAGAGGGGGGTTTTACGCCCCCAGTTATGCCCCAAGTTATGCCATGCATAACTTACATCCCTTGCCCTGAGGGCTGAGAGGGGGTTGTCATCCTCAAAGAAATAATTTCCGGACCTTTCAACCATGTTGAAAAAAATGGCTATGACAACATTTTGATTGGATGTGTTTGGGGAAATGGTGGTTGTGAGAGGGGTGTTAGTTATCCTCCAATCCCTTTTGACTATTAAAAAGGGCACAAGCCCTTCTAATTTCCAATTAAATGAGCCATTTTTGAAGTTTCTACAACATCACTATCTATAAAAACCTTATATGCCCCCAGGGCATTACTTACAACCCTTACCCTGAGGAGATGGGGGGTTTCATCCTCAAATATATAATTTCCGGACCTTTCAACTACTTTGAACAAAATGGCTATCTCAAAATTTCTATTGAACGTGTTTGGATAAATGGTGGGCGTGGAAGAGGTGTTAGTTGCCTTCCAATCACTTTCGACTATTAAAAAGGGCTCTAGCCATTTCAATTTCCAATCGAATGAGCCGTTTTTGAAGTTTCTACGACAACGCTTTCTATAAAAACCTTATATGGTCCAGGGCATAACTTACAACCCTTGCCCTGAGGGCTGTGGTGGGAGGGGGGGGGTATCATCCTCGAAGACGTTATTTCCAGAACTTTCAACTACGTTTAACAGAGTGGCTATCTTAAAATTTAGATTGGATGTGTTTTGAGAAAAAGTGGGCGTGAGAGGGACGTTAGTTGCCCCTCAATCACTTTTTACTATTAAAAAAGGCACTAGCCCTTTCAATTTCCAATCTGATGAGCCCTTTTGAAGTTTCTACGACAACATTTTCAATAAAAACATTATATGCCCCCAGAGCATAACTTACAACCCCTGCCCTGGGGGCGGGGGTTGTCATCCTCAAAGACCTAATTTCCAGAACTTTCAACTACGCTGAACAAAATGGCTATCTCAAAATTCTTTTTGGATGTGTTGGGGGAAATGATGGGCGTGAGAGGGGCTTACTTGCACTCCAATCACTTTCGAATATTAAAATGGGCACTAGCCCTTTCAATTTCCAATCGAATGATTCCTTTTTGAAGTTTCTACGGCAACACTTTCTATGAAAAAACATTATTAACCCCCAGAGCATAACTTATAACCCTTAGCCTGAGGGCAGTGGGGGAGTGTCATCTTCAAAAACATAATTTCCGGACTTTTTAACTACATCGAACAAAATGGCTATCTAAAAATTTTTATTAGATGTCTTTGGGGAAATGGTGGGTGTGAGAAGGGTGTTAGTTATCCTTCAATCCCTTTCGAGTATTAAAATGGACACAGGCCTTTCTAATTTCCTATCGAATGAACCCTTTTTGAACTTTCTATGACATCACTATCTATTACCGTATATGCCCCCAGGTTATAACTTTCAACCGTTGCTCTGAGGGGTTTATCATCCTCAAAGACCTAATTTCTAAAACTTTTAACTACGTTGAACAAAATGACTATCTAAGTATTTTGATTGGAAGTGTTTTGGGAAAAGGTCGGCGTGAGAGGGGGGCTATTTTCCCTCCAATTACGTTCGACTATTAAAAAGAGCACTACCCCTTTGAATTTCCAATCAAACGAGCCCTTTTTTAAGTTTCTACGACGAAGCTTTCAATAAAAACCTTATATGCCCCCAGAGCATAACTTACAACCCTTACCCTGAGGCTGTGGGGGGAGTGTTATCTTCAAATATACAATTTCCAGACCTTTCAACTACTTTGAACAGAATGGCAGTCTAAAAATTTTGATTGGATGTGTTTGGATAAATGGTTGGCGTGGAAAGGGTGTTATTTGCCTTCCAATCACTTTCGACTATTAAAAAGGGCACTAGCTATTTCAATTTCCAATGGAATGAGCCCTTTTTGAAGTTTCTACGACAAAGCTTTCTATAAAAACTTTATATGCCCCCAGGACACTACTTACAACCCTTGCTCGGAGGGCTGTGGGGGGGGGGGGTTCGTCAACATCAAAGACCTAATTTCCAGAACTGTCAACTACGTTTAACAAAATAGCTATGAGGGCTGTGGGGGAAGTGTCATCCTAAAAAACATAATTTCTCGACTTTTAAATTACGTCGAACAAAATGGCCATCACAAAATTTTGATTGGATGTGTTTGGGGAAATGGTGGGATTGAGAGGGGTGTTAGTTATCCTCCAATCACTTTAGACTATTAATAAGGGAACAAGCCTTTGTAATATCCAATCGAATGACCTCTTTTTGAAGTTTTTACAACATCACTATCTATAGAAACCTTGTATGCCCCCAGGGCATAACTTTCAACCGTTGCCCTGAGGGCTCTGAGGAGTTTATCTTCTTCAAAGACTTAGTTTCTAAGACTTTTAACTACGTTGAATAAAATGACTATCTAAAAATTTTGATTGGATATGTTTGGAGAAAAGGTCGGCGTGAGATGGGGGTTAGTTAGAATTTCCAATCTAATGAGCCCCTTTTCAAGTTTGTACTACAAAGCTTTCAATTAAAACCTTAGATGCTCTCAGAGCATAACTTACATTCCATACCCTGAGGCATTGGGGGGACTGTCATCTTCAAATATATAATTTCCGGACCTTTCAACTACTTTGAACAAAATGGCTATCTCAAAATTTTGCTTGGATATGTTTGGATAAATGGTGGGCGTGGAAGGTGTTTTAGTCGTCTTCCAATCATTTTCGACTATTAAAAAGGGCACTAGCCATTTCAATTTCCAATCGAATGAGCACTTTTTGAAGTTTCTAAGACAACGCTTTCTATAAAAACCTTATATGCCCTCAGGGCATGACTTACAACCCTTGCCCTGAGGGCTGTGGGGGTTGTCATCCTCAAAGGCCTAATTTCCAGAACTTTTAACTACGTTTAACAAAAAGGCTATCTCAAAATTTAGATTGGATGTGTTTGAGGAAAAGGTGGGCGTGAGAGAGGGGTTAGTTGCCCTCCAATCACTTTCGACTATTAAAAAGGGTACTATCCTTTTGAATTTCCAATCGAATGAGCCCGTTTTGAAGTTTCTGCGACAAAGCTTGCTATAAAAACTTGACATGTCCCCAGGGCATAACTTACAACCGTTGTCCTGAGGACTTTGGGGGGGGTGTCATCCTCAAAGACCTAATTTCCAGAACTTTCAACTAAGTTTAACAAAATGGCCATCTCAAATTTAGATTGGATGTGTATGGGGAAAGGTGGGCGTGAGAGGGGCGGTAGTTGCTCTCCAATCACTTTCAACTATTAAAAAAGGCACTAGCCCTTTCAATTTCCAATCGAATAAGCCCTTTTGAATTTTCTACGACAACACTTTCAATAAATACCTGATATGCCCCAGGGCAAAAATTACAACCCTTGCCTTGAGGGCTGTTAGGGGGTTGTCGTCCTCAAAGACATAATTTCCGGACCTTTCAACTACATTGAACAAAATGGCTATTAAAAAATTTTTATTGGAAGTGTTTGTGGAAATGGTTGGCGAGAGATGAGGGTTACTTGCACTCCCATCACTTTCGACTATTGAAAAGGGGACTAGCCCTTTCAATTTCCAATCGAATGATTCCATTTTGAAGTTTCTACGACAACGCTTTCTATGAAAAACCTTATATGCCCCCTTAACTTACAACCCTTGCCCTGAGGGCTGTGGTGGGGTGGGGGTTATCATCCTCGAAGACGTAATTTCCAGAACTTTCAATTACGTTTAACAGAATGGCTATCTCAAAATTTAGATTGGATGTGTTTGGAGAATAGGTGGGCGTGAGAGGGGCGTTAGTTGCCCTCCAATCACTTTTTACTATTAAGAAAGGCACTAGCCCTTTCAATTTCCAATCGGATGAGCCCTTTTGAAGTTTCTACGACAACACTTTCAATAAAAACATTATATGCCCCCAGAGCATAACTTATAACCCCTACCCTGGGGATAGGGGGCTGTCATCCTTAAAGACCTAATTTCCAGAACTTTCAACTACGCTGAACAAAATGGGTATCTCAAAATTCTTTTTGGGTGTGTTTGGGGAAATGGTGTGCGTGATAGGGGATTACCTGCACTCCAATCACTTTTGACTATTAAAATGGGCACTAGCCCTTTCAATTTCCAATCGAATGATTCCTTTTTGAAGTTTCTATGGCAACATTTTCTATGAAAAAACATTATTAATCCCCAGAGCATAACTTACAACCCTTTCCCTGTGGGCTGTGGGGGGAGTGTCATCCTCAAAAACATAATTTCCGGACTTTTTAACTACATCGAACAAAATGGCTATCTCAAAATTTTGATTAGATGTCTTTGGGGAAATGGTGGGTGTGAGAAGGGTGTTAGTTATCCTTCTATCCCTTTCGACTATTAAAAAGGACACAAGCCTTTCTAATTTCCTATCAAATGAACCCTTTTTGAAGTTTCTATGACATCACCATCTATAATAACCGTATATGCCCCCAGGTTATAACTTACAACCGTTGCTCTGAGGGGTTTATCATCCTCAAAGACCTGATTTCTAAAACTTTTAACTACGTTGAACAAAATGACTATCTAAATATTTTGATTAGAAGTGTTTTGGGAAAAGGTCGGCGTGAGAGGGGGGGTTATTTTCCCTCCAATTACTTTCAGCTATTTAAACGAGCACTAGCCCTTTGAATTTCCATTCAAACGAGCCCTTTTTTAAGTTTCTACGACGAAGCTTTCAATAAAAACCTTATATGCCCCCAGGGCATAACTAGCAACCCTTACCCTGAGGCTGTGGAGGGAGTGTTATCTTCAAATATACAATTTCCAGACCCTTCAACTACTTTGAACAAAATGGCAATCTCAAAATTTTGATTGGATGTGTTTGGATAAATGGTGGGCGTGGAAGGGGTGTTATTTGCCTTCCAATCACATTCAACCATTAAAAAGGGCACTAGCTATTTCAATTCCAATGGAATGAGCCCTTTTTGAAGTTTCTACGACAATGCTTTCTATAGAAACCTTATATGCCCCCAGGGCACTACTTACAACCCTTGCTCGGAGGGCCGTTGGGGGGGGGGGGATCGCCAACATCAAAGACCTAATTTCTAGAACTGTCAGCTACGCTTAACAAATAGCTATGAGGGCTGTGGGGGAGGTGTCAGCCTCAAAAACATAATTTCTGGACTTTTAAACTACGTCGATCAAAATGGCTATCTCAAAATTTTTATTGGATGTGTTTGTTGAAATGGTGGGATTGAGACGGGTGTTAGTTATCCTCCAATCACTTTCGACTATTAAAAAGGGAACAAGCCTTTGTAATGTCGAATCGAATGAGCTATTTTTGAAGTTTTTACAACATCACTATCTATAGAAACCTTGTATGCCCCCAGGGCATAACTTTCAACCGTTGCCCTTAGTGCTCTGAGGGGTGTATCATCCACAAAGACTTAATTTCTAAAACTTCAAACTACGTTGACCGAAATGACTATTTAAAAATTTTGATTGGATATGTTTGGAGAAAATGTTGGCGTGAGATGGGGGGCTAGTTACCCAGGGCATAACTTTCAACCGTTGCCCTGAGGGCTCTGAGAGGTTTATCTTCCTCAAAGACTTAGTTTCTAAAACTTTTAACTACGTTGAACAAAATGACTATCTAAAAATTTTGGTTGGATATGTTTGGAGAAAAGGTCGGCGTGAGATGGGGGTTAGTTGCCCTCCAATTACTTTTGACTATTTAAAAGGGCACTAGCCCTTTTAATTTCCAATCTAATGAGCCCCTTTTCAAGTTTCTATGACGAAGTTTTCAATTAAAACCTTATATGCTTTCAGGGCAAAACTTACAATCCATACCCTGAGCGAGTGGGGGGACTGTCATCTTCAAATATATAATTTTCAGACCTTTCAACTACTTTAAACAAAATGGCTATCTCAAAATTTTGCTTGGATATGTTTGGATAAATGGTGGGCGTGGAAGATGTTTTAGTCGTCTTCCAATCATTTTCGACCATTAAAAAGGGCACTAGCCATTTCAATTTCCAATCGAATGAGCACTTTTTGAAGTTTCTACGACAACGCTTTCTATAAAAACCTTATATGCCCCCAGGGCATTACTTACAACCCTTGCCCTGAGGGCTTTGGGGGTTGTCATCCTCAAAGACCTAAATTCAAGAACTTTCAAGTACGGTTAACAAAATGGTTATCTCGAAATTTAGATTGGATGTGTTTGAGGAAAAGGTGGGCGTGAGAGAGGGGTACTATTAAAAAGGGTACTAGCCCTTTGAATTTCCAATCGAATGAGACCGTTTTGAAGTTTCTACGACAAAGCTTGCTATAAAAACTTGACATGTCCCCAGGGCATAACTTACAACCGTTGTAGTGAGGACTGTGGGGGGGGGGGGGTTGTTATCCTCAAAGACCTAATTTCCACAACTTTCAACTATGTTTAACAAAATGGCTATCTCAAATTTAGATTTGATGTGCATGGGGAAAAGGTGGGCGTGAGAGGGGCGTTAGTTGCTCTCCAATCACTTTCAACTATTAAAAAAGGCACTAGCCCTTTCAATTTCCAATCGAATGAGCCCTTTTGAAGTTTCTACGACAACCCTTTCAATAAAAACCTGATATGCCCCAGGGCAAAATTTACAACCCTTGCCTAGAGGGCTGTTAGGGGGTTGTCGTCCTCAAAGACATAATTTTCGGACCTTTCAACTACGTTGAGCAAAATGGCTGTTACAAAATTTTTATTGGATGTATTTGTGGAAATGGTTGGCGCGAGAGAGGGGTTACTTGCACTCCCATTACTTTCGACTATTGAAAAGGGGACTAGCCCTTTCAATTTCCAATCAAATGATTCCATTTTGAAGCTTCTACGTCAACGCTTTCTATGAAAAAACCTTATATGCCCCCTTAACTTACAACCCTTGCCCTGAGGGCTGTGGGGGAAGTGTCACCCTCAAAAACATAATTTCCGGACTTTTATACTACGTCGAACAAAATGGCTATCTCAAAATTTCGATTGGATGTGTTTGGGGAAATGGTGGGATTGAGAGGGGCGTTAGTTATCCTCCCATCACTTTCGACTATAAAAAAGGGAACAAGCCTTTGTAATATCCAATCGAATGAGCCCTTTTTGCAGTTTTTACAACATCACTATCTATAGAAACCTTGTATGCCCCCAGGGCATAACTTTCAACCGTTGCCCTTTTTGCTCTGAGGGGTATATCATCCACAAAGACTTAATTTCTAAAACTTCAAACTACGTTGACCGAAATGAGTATTTAAAAATTTTGATTGGATATGTTTGGAGAAAATGTTGGCGTGAGATGGGGGGTTAGTTACCCCCCAATCACTTTTGACTATGAAAAAGGGCACTAGCCTTTTGAATCTCTATTCTAATGAGCCCCTTTTCAAGTTTCTACGACAGAGTTTTCAATTAAAACCTTATATGCTCTCGGGGCATAATTTACAATCTAAATCTTGAGGCAGTGGTGGGAGTGTCATCTTCAAATATATAAATTCCGGTCCTTTCAACTAATTTGAACAAAATTGCTATCTCAAAATTTTGCTTGGATGTGTTTGGATAAATGGTGGGCGTGGAAGGTGTGTTAGTCGTCTTCCAATCATTTTCGACTATTAAAAAGGGCAATACCCATTTCAATTTCCAATTGAATGAGCACTTTTTGAAGTTTCTACAACAACGCTTTCTATAAAAACCTTATATGCCCCCAGGGCATAACTTACAACCCTTTCCCTGAGGGCTGTGGTGGTTGTCATCCTCAAAGACCTAATTTCCAGATCTTTCAACTACTTTTAACAAAATGGCTATCTTAAAATTTAGATTGGATGTGTTTGAGGAAAAGGTGGGTGTGAGTTTGGGGCTGGTTGCCCTCCAATCACTTTCGACTATTAAAAAGGTCACTAGCCATTTAAATTTCCAATCGAATGAGCCCTTTTTGAAGTTTCTACGACAAAGTTTTCTACAAAAACATGATATGCCCCCAGGGCATAACTTACAACACTTGCCCTGATGACTGTGGGGGAGTGTCCTCCTCAAAAATATAATTTCTATGTGAAAATCAACTACGCTGAAAAAAATGGCTATCTTAAAACTTTAATTGGATGTGTTTGGGGAAATGGTGGGCGTGGAAGGAGTGTTAGTTGCCTTCCAATCACTTTCGACTGTTAAAAAGGGCACTAGCCCGTCCAATTTTAATCGAATGAGCCCTTTTCGAAGTTACTACGACACCTCCTTCGATACGAAGTGTCCTGGTCTAAGACCCCCAAAAAAAATAATACATTGTGCCAACATAGTTCTTTACTTAGGCAGCGCTGTTGCGCTGCCTTTGATATTATACCATTTGCTTACCAGCACGAAGGCAAAAGGGAGAGACGGGGATGGGGTGGGGGGGGAAGGTTAATTTCAGAGAAACAATATTTCACCCAAAAATGTAAACGTCAATTCCTGAAGTTGTTGTGGAATTTTAGACGCTGTTTAAAAAATCTTAGGGGTTAACTTTCTCAGGAGTAATGTTACTTTTTGTAGCATTGATATGCAAAAGTTAAACTTTGGCGTAAAATCCAGAGCCAGTTAGGGCTCTTACTCCCCTTACATTTATTTCATATCGGACATGATGTTATAAGGAACAAAAAAGCAAGCTTTCCAAATAAAAGTGAAGAGCGACATTAAAAACTCAAAACAAACAGAAATTATCCGCTAAATGTTAGAGGGATACACCCTCTCTACCACCTGCTCTTTACGCCAAAATTTGACCTTTTATACAAATGCTTCAAAAACAAATGTTCTTATAGAAAATTAGTATCATAAATAAAAATTATATATTTCGCATGTGATTTCTGGTTTTTTGAATTCGTCACAATTGATTTAATGTATGGGTACACAGGTTGAAACAAGAGTGACGCATGGCAATATGAATGGAAATATATAATTTGGGCAATGTATTTGACATTGGAGGGGAGGGGGGGGGATAAATTATACTGTAGCTGCAGTCGAATTGCTTCAACTACGATTATTCTGTATATTATGAAGTAAGAATTGTTTTCTTAACATGTTTCCTTCTCAACGGCCCCAATTCTGGACTTGTACCAAAAATAAAACTCAAAATACCTTGAGAACACGAGGGTGTATTTACTTGTAGTTGCTTTAAACCATGAAACTTTTGGTTTACATGTTTTGAATTGGTGCATAAAATATCCACAATTACCCACTGGCTATATTTTTGTAGCTAAAATGATTTCAGCAATAGTTAAACTGGGCAGCAACCTTCCTCCCTATGCTTTCTGTTCGCTATAAACTTTAAGGTAACTCCTTATTTTCATCGGAAAGGGATTTTTTCTTTAATGACGTCCGCGGGCGGCTATTGAACGAAGTTAGAGGTTTTTCAAACAGTTCGTGGTAACGAACTGTAAGTAAGGAGCGACCCGGCTCTATAGTAACCGAAACTCTAAAAAATAAAATTTTGATACCAATAGATACATCACAAGAATCACATTTTTATGTTGATTTCAAATATATAAGTTTCATCAAGTTTAGTCTTAACCATCAAAAGTTACGCGGCTGAGAAAATTTGCATTAGCCTATTTTTGAAAAAAGTGGGAAACACCCTTTAAAAGTCATAGAACCCTAATGAAAATCAAACCATCAGATTCAATGCATCAGAGAACTCTACAATAGAGGTTTCTATCTGCAAAATGCTACAAAAAAGCTCCTATCTGCAAAAATGTGGAATTTGTATTTTTCGCCAGGGGTGATCGTATTGACCCAGTGGTCCTAGAATATCGCAGAAGGGCTCATTCGAACGGAAATTAAAAGTTCTAGCGCTATTTTTAAGTGACAAAAATAGAGGGCAGCTAGGCCCCCTCCGTTGCTCATTTTTTAACCAAAGTCTCACGATCAAAATTTTGAGATAGCCTTTTTGTTCAGCATGGTCGAAAAATATAATAACTATGTCTTTGAGGATGATTAATCACCCACTGTCCCCGGGGGAAGTGCTGCAAGTTATGAACTTTGCCCAATATTTACATATAGTATTGGTTATTGAGAAATATACAGGCGTTTCCAGAGGGATTTTTTCTGGTAGTGGGGGGGGGTCGGGGTTACATGGAAGGATCTTTCCATGGAAGAAGTTTTCGTGGGGGAAAGGATATTGCTATGAAGGGGGCACGGGATTTCCCAGCATTATTTAAAAAAACGATCAGAAATTAAACAAAAAAAAACAAGTTTTTCAACTGAAAGTAAGGAGCAACATCAAAACTTAAAACTAACAGAAATTATTACGTATGTGATTGGGTTCGTCCCCTAGTGATTACCTCACTCTTTATGCTAAAGTTTTTTTTAGTACTTTAGCGTAAAGAGCGAGGTATTGAATAGGGGGCGAACCCCCTAATATACGTAATAAAAATATACGACTATAAAAGTTCGTTACGTAAGTTAATTCGTAAGTTACGTATATTTGTTACTAATAAAAACATTCGTAAATAAAATTAAACAACTTTTGAGAAAGCAATTTAACCAAAAAGAAGTAAAATTGATGTGTAAATTTCGTTTTAATTATTCATGTACGGTGAGCCAAAATCAAAACCTGTATTAATTCAAAAACGTTCAGAAATTAAATTAAAAAAAAAAACAGTTTTTTTTAACTGAAAGTAAGAAGCGACATTAAAACTTAAAACGAAGAGGAATTATTCCGTATATGAAAGGGGCTCTCCCTTACTCAATGCCTCGCTCTTTACGCTAAAGTTTGACTCTGTCTCGCAACTAAATTTTTTAAAACAATAAAAAATTTAGCGTAAAGAGCGAGGCGTTGAGGAGGGGACAGCCCCTTTCATATACGGAATAATTGCTGTCTGTTTTAAGTTTTAATATCACTCCTTACTTTCAGTTAAAAAACTTCTTTTTTTTTATTTTTCACCTAATGAAGCTGATTTAAAAGAAAATAATTATGTTTTTCTGTCCTTTTTTTCGACATAAGACAATATTACGCAAATATTTTAGGCGTCAAATACGGAGACTCAAAAAGTAAAAAACAGTTTAAGGGAAATAAACCCAGTTTTCAGACTATTCGTTTCCTTAAAAAACTTGTTAAATCAATAATAAACTTTACGTGTGCATATAGGGGTTATTCGCAACTATTCGTGTCTTAACGGCAAAAAAGTGTCAGCGCAAATATCTAATATCTGCGAATTATTGCAAATATCGGCTAAAAAGTAGATTAGTTGTTGCATGGGCTTAGTCATAATTTTGCGAGGTTTTCAAAAATATTATAAATTTCATAAAATTGCTGCTTTACAAAATAAAAAACACTGAATAGTCTTAAAGCTCATTGATGCAGATTGATTTCTGCATCATTGATTTCTGCTTTCTTCTAGTGAATTTTGGCAAGAAGCGGGCATTGGCAGGTGACTTTTTAATCCTTAAATTAATGGAGTAGTCTTCAGCATTAAAAGCGTCTAGTTCGACACCGAGTGCTGCCAACAAGTTTTATATTGCCCGAATTTGACGTAACTTCAAACTGCTTAGCTGTCAAGTGTAATATGCATAATAAAACTATAATACGTGTGTAAAATAATACGCATGTAATAAAACGCAAGTATAGGCGGTTTCGTTATTCTGATATTTCTAGGTAATTTTGGTTTAAAGTTTTTAGAGACTGGTATTTTAGATTGGAGTAGGAAGCTATCAGGAGGTATGGGACGAACACATGTGCTGCCATCTACAATTGAGTCTAACACCGACAGGTTATAATTTATTCAAGGATTATCGATCAAGTCTAATGGAGTCAAGGTCGATTTATTTGTTGTTGTTTGTCTAGGTGTAATGACTCCAGGGTGAAGTTTCCTAAGATATTGAAGATAAGCCCTTCGACAACCTGGATACATACAGTTGATTTAGTTCAACGTTCCTTGAACTTTCACCATGATACCTTTAGCGCCCATGATACCCACCCAGTGGGTCCGTACACATAATTTATTCAAGGATTATCAATCGAGTCTAATGGGGTCAAGGTCAATTGATTTGTTGTTGTTCGTCTAGGTGTAATGACTCCAGGGCGAAGTTTGCACATGCGCATTGACGAGAAGAGATATATTGATCCATTCGAGGGGTAAGTGGATTTCTGGGAAATTGATTACATAATCGAGGGGAATTATTGATTCACAAAAGGGGAATTAATTTGTTGTTTCTAAGGGGAATTATTGATCCACGAAAAGGGAATTAATTTTTCGTTTCTAGGGGGAATTATTAATCCATGAAAGGGGGATTTATTTATTGTTTCTAAGGGGAATTATTGATCCACTAACGGACTTAGATATGACATAACTTGTTTCCTAGGAATTATACGGGACTCTAAAGAGATAGAAATTCTATTTTTAAATATGGCTTCTCTGGTCTTTAGACTTAGTGATAAATTCTTTAATATTCTATCGAAGCCATCGGAATTAGAAATGACATCACTTGTTTCCTAGGAATTATATGGGACTCTAAAGAGATAGAAATTCTATTTTTAAATATGGCTTCTCTGATCTTTAGTGACAGAGATAAATTGATATTCTATTTTTAAATATGGCTTCTCTGATCTTTAGGTCAGAGAGATAAATTGATATTCTATCAAAGCCATAATAGTGTAGCTAGGAACACCTTCGAGATGAAGACAGATTGAATATATTTTACACGGGAAAGGGTTTCCTAGGAATTGCAAATGTGACAGCGCAGGGATGCCGAAACAGAGGAACACGCAGAAGTTACTTTTAGGGGATTATTTGGGTGAAACCATTTGAGACATTTTAGAAGATGATTTGGCCGAAACCATTTGAGACATTTTAGAGGATTATTTGGGGTGAAACTATGTGGTCGTTATAATACACAAGTTCCATTTGAACAGTGTTGCGAGGTCCCCTACCCCAACCCCCAAGGGCCCCATCCCCCGGACCCCCGATGGGGTCCCCTCCCCCTGGGCCCCCAAAGGGCTTCCTCCCCCGCCCCCTCCCCCGCGCCCGGACCCCCAAAGGGCCCCCGGACTTCCAAAGGCCCCCCGGACCCTCAAAGGCTTCCGAGCCCCTAAAGACCCCTCCTGGGCTCCCATGGTCCCCCGAGCCCCCAAATGGCCCCCGAGCCCCTACCTTCCTCCCTCCCTTTTTTGAATTTTTTTAAAGTTTTTTCGGACTGAATTTTTTAGACTTAGAAATTATCCAACATTTTTCCGGTTTTTCCTTTAACCCATTGGCATAGAGTTGTAGTCTAGAGTCTTAGCTTAGTTTAATTTAGAGTTGAAGTTTAGTTTAGTTATAGTTAAGAGTTTAAAGTTTTATCTTAGAGTCTTAGCTTAGAGTTTTTGTTAGAGTTCTAGTTTATTTTAGTATTAGTTAAGAGTTTAGAGTTTTAGCCTAGAGTCTTAGCTTAGAGTTTTAGTTAGAGTTGAAGTTTAGTTTAGTTATAGTTAAGAGTTAAGAGTTTTACCTTAGAGTCTTAGCTTAGAGTTTTAGTTATAGTTGAAGTTTAGTTTAGTTATAGTTAAGAATTTAGAGTTTTAGCTTAGATTCATAGCTTAGAGTTTTAGTTAAAGTTGTAGTTTAGTTAAGTTTTAGTTAAGAGTTTAGAGTTTTAGCCTAGAGTCTTAGCTTAGAGTCTTAGCTTAGAGTTTTTTGTTAGAGTTCTAGGTTTCTCCCCCTTTAAGTTAGGTTAGCTTAGCTTATCATGAGCGCTCATGATAAGCTAACCTAACTTAAAGGTGGAGAAACCTAACCTCTAACCTAACCTAATCTAACCTATGGTTTTGGTATTTCTATGTAATAATGTGGAATTTTGTGGTTATGTTAGTTTAGTATTGTCATCAATATCTATTGTCCCCCTCCTCAACACTAGGCTAGAACTCTAAGCTAAAACTCTTAAGTAAAAATAAACTAGAACTCTAACTAAAACTCCAAGCTAAGACTCTAAGCTAAAACTCTAAACTCTTAATTATAACTAAACTAAACTTCAACTCTAACTAAAACTCTAAGCTAGGACTCTAGGTTAAAGCTCTAAACTCTGAACTAAAACCAAAACTAAACTACAACTCTAACTAAAACTCTAAGCTAAGACTCTAAGGTAAAACTCTAAATTCTTAACTAAAACTAAACTAAACTAGAACTCTAACAAAAACTCTAAGATAAAACTCTAAGCTAAAACTCTAAACCCTTAAGTATAACTAAACTAAACTAGACTTGACTTACTTTGACTTATGTCTCCTGCCGGGCGCTGCTCGGCGTAGAGAGTGACGTCTGCTTCCTCCATCTACTTCGGTCCATGACAAGCGTTTGCACATCGCTCAACCTGATATTTGCCATCGTCAGGAACTCGGACAGGCTGTCAGACCATCGTATTTTCGGTCGGCCGCGAGGTCGCTTCCAACCGGCTTTGGCAGGGTTGAAGTCATGGATCGTTTTCACAGCTATGTGTGGAGGCATTTGAAGTAGGTGTCGGAACCATCGTAGTGTTCGCTCGGCTGCTTGGGTCAAAAACCGAGACTGCTTGTGAGCTGCAGCAGCTTCTCATTGCTGAAGAAGTCAAGCCATCGTAGACCTTCGATCCTTCTCAGGCTCTTCGACTGAAAGACATCAATTGCCTTGAGGGTTGCGGCTGAGGCTTGCCACTTTTCAGCTCCATAGAGCATCACAGAGCCGACGAGGGCGTTGAAAATCCGCAGCTTCGTTGTGCGACTGATGTTTGGTTTTCGTCAGAGGTGACGGTTCAGTCTGCCCATGGCAGAAGACGCTTTGGATATTCTCGCTTGTAGTTCGGAAAGAAGCGAGCCATCTGAAAAATTATGGAGCCCAGGTAGGTGAACCTTTGGACAACTTCGATGCTAGTGGTGCTATCCAGGCTAACTGAAGGATTGGCAGCAGGGGAGGATGGGTCTATGGCCCTAATTTTCGTTTTAGTCCAGTTTATCTGCAGTCCTACTTTTACAGCCTCTTCTCGTAGGATTCGAAGCGCTTCCAGCAACTGCTCCATGGAGTCCGCCAGAATGGCCAAGTCATCGGCAAAATCAGCATCTGTAATGACACGATCTCCAAACTTGAGTCCAAAGCTGGGACGTGAAGTATTCCTTGTCATAACATAGTCTATGATGACATTGAAGAGCTCTGGGGCCACTGCACATCCTTGGCACACTCCTTTCGTGATTTGGAAGAACGGGCTGCGCCGGTCATTCACTTGAACACAGCTCTCCGTCCCATGGTGTAGAGCTTTGAAGAGTCTGCAGTATTTCTCAGGGAGGCATGTCGATTCTAGAATCCACCAAAGAGCTTCTCGGTCCACTGAGTCGAACGCAGCACGGAAGTCGACGAAGGTAAAAAAAGCTTTTTGTCAGAACTCCGTGGCTTTTTGTATGATTTGTCGGATCGTAAAAATCTGCTCGATGGTTGAACGGTCCGACATGAAACCAGCTTGCTCCGGTCGCCCGATTTTAAGAATGATATTTCGACATCAATCTAGCAGGGCCATTGAGAAAAGTTTTCCCGGGAAAGACAGTAGGGTTATTCCACGGTAGTTCGAGCAGTCGCTTCTAGAGCCTTTCCTCTACCATAAAGGGATAATGACACCCTTCCGTTGAAGTTTAGGGGCCTTTGAGGGCTCGGGGGGCCTTTGGGGGTCCTTTGGGGGCTCCGGGGGGAGGGGACCCCTTTGGGGGTCCGGGGGATTGGGTCCTTGGGTGTTGGGGACCTCACAACACTGCTCAAATGGAACTTATGTATTATAACGACCACAGAGTTTCACCCCCAATAATCCTCTAAAATATCTCAAATGGTTTCGGCCAAATCATCTTCTAAAATGTCTCAAACGGTTTCGCCCAAATAATCCCCTAAAAGTAATTTCTGCGTGTTCCTCTGTTTCGGCATCCCTAAGCTGTCACATTTGAAAATCCTAGGAAAGCCTTTCCCGCGTAAAATATATTCAATCTGTCTTCATCTCGAAGGTGTTCCTAGCTACACTATTATGGCTTTAATAGAATATCAATTTATCTCTCTGACTTAAAGATCAGAGAAGCCATATTTAAAAATAGAATATCAATTTATCTCTGTCACTAAAGATCAGAGAAGCCATATTTGAAAATAGAATTTCTATCTCTTTAGAGTCCCGTATAATTCCTAGGAAACAAGTGATGTCATTTCGAATTTCGATGGGTTCGATAGAATATTAAAGAATTTATCACTAAGTCTAAAGACCAGAGAAGCCATATTTAAAAATAGAATTTCTATCTCTGTAGAGTCCCGTATAATTCCTAGAAAACAAGTGATGTCATTTCTAATTCCGTTTGTGGATTAATAATTCCCTTTAGAAACAACAAATAAATCCCCCTTTCATGGATCAATAATTCCCCTTAGAAACAACAAATTAATTCCCCTTTCGTGGATCAATAATTCTCATTAGAAACAACAAATTAATTCCCCTTTCGTGAATCAATAATTCCCCTCGATTATGTAATCAATTTCTCAGAAATCCACTTCCCCCTCGAGTCGATCAATACATCTTTTCTCGTCAATGCGCATGTGCAAATTTCGCCCTGGAGTCATTACACCTAGACGAACAACAACAAATCAATTGACCTTGACCCCATTAGACTCGATAGATAATCCTTGAATAAATTATGTGTACAGACCCACTGGGTGGGTATCATGGGCGCTAAAGGTATCCTGGCGGAAGTTCAAGAAACGTTGAACTAAATCAAATGTATGTATCCAGGATGTCGATGGGCGTATCTTCAATATCTTAGGAAACTTCGCCCTGGAGTCATTACACCTAGACGAACAACAAAAAATAAATCGACCTTGACCCCATTAGACTCGATCGATAATCCTTGAATAAATTATAACCTGTCGGCATTAGACTCAATTGTAGATGGCAGCACATCTGTTCGTCCCATACCTCCTGATAGCTTCCTACTGATTGGCCTTACGTTGCATCATGTTGTTTCTACAGAAGTCTTCGGTAAATCTAAAGTCTGTTCCACGGTACGTGGGTCGATTTTTTTTTATCTAGAGTGGGGAGAGCAAATTACTAATTTCAGCACTCAGGGAAATTCAAATACAGTATATTTAAAAACGTGGACACCGATTGCTAACTTTGGTGCTCAGGAAATTCCATAAAATAGATTAGATAGTATGACAGATCACACTATTACCATAATCAGTAATATATATCATAGGCAGCGTAGTCGCGCTGCCTAAGTAAAGAACGATGTTGGCACAATGTATATTTTTTTTTTTGGTTTTTCCATACCAGGGCACTTCGTATCGAAGGAGTTGTCGTAAAAACTTCGAAAGGGGCTTATAAGATTGGAGTGGCTAGTGCCCTTTTTAATAGTCAAAAGGGATTTAAGGGCAACTACCCCCCCCCGCCCCACGCCCATCACTCCTCAAAACAAATCAAATAAAAATTTTGAGATAGCCATTTTGTTCAGCGTAGTTGATTACCTGATAGAAAATATGTTTTTGAGGAAGTCACTCCCCCACAACCCACAGGGCAAGGGTTTTAAGTTATGCCCTGGGGACATATAAGAACGATGCTGGCACTATGTATTATTTATTACTTTTTTCCTTTAGACCAGGGCACTTCGTATCGAAGAAGTTGTCGTAGAAACTTAAAAAAGGGTCAAACAATTGGATATTGGAGTGGCTTGTGCCCTTTTTAATAGTCGAAAGTGATTGGAAGGCAACTAACACCCCTTCCACGCCCACCATTTCCCGAAATACGTCCAATCGAAATTTTGAGATAGCCATTCTGTTCAGCATAGATGATTTCCAGATAAAAAATATGTTCTTGAGAAGGTCATTCCCCCACAACCCTCAGGGCAAGGGTTTTAAGTTATGTCCTGGGTGCATATAAGAACGATGTTGGCACAATGTATTATTTATTATTTAATTTAATTTAGACCAGAGCACTTCGTATTGGAAAATTTGTCGTAGAAACTTCGAAAAGGGCTCATTTAATTGGAAATCGGAGTGACTTGTGCCCTTTTTAGCAGTCAAAAGTGAATGGAAGGCAACTAACACCCCTTCAACCCCCACCATTTCCCGAAACACATCCAATCAAAATTTTGAGATAGCCATTTTGTTCAGCATAGTTGATTTTCAGATATAAATTATGTTTTTGAGGAGGATACTCCCCCACAACCATCAGGGCAAGGGCTTTAAGTTATGCCCTGGGGGCGTATAAGGTTTTCATAGAAAGTGTTGTCGTAGAAACTTCAAAAAAGTCTCGTTCGATTGGAAATTCAAAGGGCTATTGCCCTTTTTAATAGTCGAAAGTGATTTGAGGGCAACTAACCCCCCTCTCAGGCCAATATTTTACCCAAACACATCCACTCAAAATTTTAAGATAGCCATTTTGTTCAACGTAGTTGAAAGTTCTAGAAATTAGGTCTTTGCGGATGACCCCCCCCCCCCCAAACCCAGAGCCCCCAGGGCAAGGGTTGTAAGTTTTGCCCTGGCGGCATATAAGGTTCTTATAGAACGCGTTGTCGTAGAAACTTCAAAAAGTACTCGTTCGATTGGAAGTTGAAAGGGCTGGTGCCCTTTTTAATAGTCGAAAGTGATTGGAAGGCAACTAACAACCCTTCCACACCCACCATTTCCCCAAGCTCATCCAATCGAATTTTGAGATAGCCTTTTGGATCCGAGCAGTTTATAATTCAGAAAATTATACGTTTCAGTAGGACACTCCCACCCCACCCCACCCCCAAGTTTTCAGGGCAAGGGTTATAAGTTATGCCCTGGGGGCATATACGTTTTTATTGAAATATTTGTGGGAAAAACTTGAAAAAGGGCTCATTCTGTTGGAAATTCAAAGGTCTAGTGTCCTTTTTAATAGTCGAAAGGGATTTGAAGGCAACTAACCTTTCTCTGACGCCCACTTTTTCCCAAAACATACCCAATCAAAATTTTTAGATAGCCATTTTGTTCAGCGTAGTTGATTTCCAGATAAAACTTATGTTTTTGAGGAGGACACTCCCCCAAATCCCTCAGGGCAAGGGTTTTAAGTTATGCCCTGGAGGCATAAAAGGTTTTTATAGAAAGAGTTGTCGTAGAAACTTCAAAAAAGGCTCATTCGATTGGAAATTCAAAGGGCTACTGCCATTTTTAATATTCGAAAATGATTGCAGGGCAACTATTGCCCCTCTCACGCCCACCTTTTCCCCAAACACATCCAATCAAAATTTTAAGATAGCCATTTTGTTTAATGTAGTTGAACGTTCTGGAAATTAGATCTTTGAGGATGACAAACCCCCTACAGCCCTCAGGGCAAGGGTTGTAAGTTATGCCCTTGGAACATATAAGGTTTTTATAGAGCGTGTTGTCGTAGAAAATTCAAAAAGGGCTCATTCGATTGGAAATCGAAATGGCTAGTGTCTTTTTTAATAGTCGAAAGTGATTGGAAGGTAACTGACACCCCTTCTACGCCCACAATTTCCCCAAAAACATCCAATCAAAGTTTTGAGATAGCCACTTTGTTCCATGCAGTTTAAAGTTCAGGAAACTATACCTTTGATTAGAACACTCCCCCCACAGTCTTCAGGGCAAGGGTTATAAGTTATGCCCTGAGGGCATATAAGTTTTTAATGAAATCTTTGTCGTAGAAACTTGAAAAAGGGCTCATTCGATTGGAGATTCAAGGAGCTAGCGCCCTTTTTATTAGTCTCGAAAGTGATTTGAGGGCAACTAACCCCCTTCTCACGCCCACCTTTTCCCCAAACACATCAAATCAAAATTTTTAGATAGCCATTTATTCAACCTAGTTGAAAGTTTTGGAAATTAGGTCTTTAAGAATAACAACCCCTCCACCCCCACAGCCCTCAGGGCAAGGGTTGTAAGTCATGCCCTAGGGGCATATAAGGTTTTTATAGAAAGGGATGGTATAGAAACTTCAAAAAGGTCTCATTCAATTGGAAATTAAAAGGGCTAGTGCCCTTTTAATAGTCAAAAGTGATTTAAGGGCAACTAACCCCCCTCTCACGCCCACCATTTCCCCAAACACATCCATTCAAATTTTTTAGATATCCATTTTGTTCAATGTGATCTGAAAATTAGATCTATTAGGATGATAAACCCATCAAAGCCCTCTGTGCAAGGGTTGTAAGTTTTGCCCTGGGGGCATATAAGGTTTATATAGAAAGTTGTTTGAGAAATTTCAAAGAGGGCTCATTTCATTGGAAAGTGAAATTGCCCTTTTTAATAGTTGAAAGTGAGTGGAAAGTAATTAACCCCCCGCTTACGCCCACCATTTCCCCAAACACATTCAATCAAAGTTTAGAGATAGCCATTTTGTTCAAAGTAGTTGAAAGTTCTGGAAATTATGTATTTAAGGATGACAAACCCCCAGGAGCCTCCAGGGCAAATGTTGTATGTTATGCCCTTGGGGCATAAAAGGTTTTTATAGATAGAGTTGTCGTAAAAACTTCAAAAGGGGCTCATTCAACTGGAAACTGAGAGGGCTAGTTCCCTTTTCAATAGTTGAAAGTGATTGGAGGGTAACTAACCCCCCTCTCACGCCCACCATTCCCCAAACGCATCCAATCAAAACTTTCAAATAGCCATTTTGTTCAACGTTACAGAAAGTTCTGGAAATTAGGTCTTTGAGAATGACCCACCCCCAGCCCTCATGGCAAGGGTTGTAAGTTATGCCCTGGGGGCATATAAGGTTTTTATCGAAAGCGTTGTCGTAGAAACTTCAAAAGGGCTCATTTGAGTGGAAATTGAAAGGGCTAGTGCCTTTTTTATTAGTTGAAAGTGATTGGAGAGCTACTAACACCCCCCTCACGCCCACCATTTTCCCAGATACATCCAATCAAAATTTTGAGATAACCATTTTGTTTAACGTAGTTGAAGGTTCTGGAAATTAGGTCTTAGAGGATGACAACCACCCTCAGAGCCCTTAGGGTAAAGGTTGTGATTTATGCCCTGGGGGCATACAAGGTGTTTATAGAAAGCGTTGCCGTAGAAACTCAAAAAGGACTTATTCGATTGGAAATTGGAAGGTCTAGTGCCCTTTTTAATTGTCGAAAGTGATTGGAAAGCTTGACATTTTCATAGTAAAGATCTATATGGGTATAATGTATTATTTTTTTTTGTTTGTTATTGTTGTTACTTAGTCCAGGGCACTTCGTATCGAAGGAGTTGTCGTAGGAAATTCGAAAAGGGCTCACCGATTGAAAATAGAAAGGGCTGATGCCCTTTTTAATGGTCGAAAATGATTGGAGGAAAACTAATCACTCTCTCACACCCACCTTCCCATTTGCCATTATGTTTAAAAACTAAATATTCCCTTGAGATTAAAAATGCACTGTGTTAATGCTAATTCCCGATAAGGCATCTAAGTAGTATCCCAACAACGATTGTGGGTATTATGTTCAAACTTTTGGGGCTACTTCTGCTCTTAAAATTTAACCAAATCAAAAAAGCGTAATTTTATCCAAGCTATCAAAGAAAGTAAACAGATTTTTTTGCGAATGGTATCAAGTTTTCCATTTCAGGTCAACTAGAGGAGGTATGAAACTAAATTAAACACTACTATTTGTGTCCAGATTTTTAAAAGGGTGTACGGTATGTTGTTAAAAATTGCGGAAAACTTTTCTCCAGCATATAAATAGCAGGCCAAACTATAAATTCTTTAAAAAAATGAAAAGATTTATTCAAAAATTCAAATAAAAATAAAACATAACACCAATAATAATAAGGATCCTGGAAGCCAACTTGTTGAGGACCATAACAACAAAAAATTGAAAATGAAGAAGAGAGAAAAAAAGAAAAAATAAAGAGAAAACACGGGTAAATTAAAGCAAATTGATTAAAAAGTTAGAGAATTATAGTATCAAAGTTTATTAACATTGTTATACAGCGTGCGAAAACTTTTGGATAGCTCAATACTGGAGGGTATTATATTGAAGTATAGATCTATAAATGGGGGATCGCTGGGCGGAGCTAGAGACACACTTGGGGACAATAAAGGAACGGTTGGATGAACGGGGACAGAGGCCTTCATAATTATTACAATTAAAATAAGATAATAATTGTGGAGGAAGATTTTATGGTAAGTGGAGTATGCAAGGGATAGATTTAATTTTTTAATGATTTGTTCAAAAGGGATAATACCAAAATCGGAGTACAAGTCCTGGGTGGGATATAGTCGGGACAGCCGAAAAACTGCTTTGATGGCACGGTTTTGGGCAGATTTTAATTTATTGGTAACTGAAGGATAAGTGTTGCCCCAAACAGATCCGCAGTATGAGATATATGGGTAAATAAAAGAGTAATAAAGGGTGACAAGGATATCAGGAGGAAGAAAATTATTCACACGATTAATCATACTTACCTGTCGCAAGATTATGGTTCTGATGTAGGAAACATGAGTTGCAAATGATAGGGAAAAGTCTATGTGGACAAGAAGAAACTTGGCAACTTCGACCTGCGGGAGGAGATTGGTGGAATATTTTAGACCAAGTGCTTACTGAGCTTCATTTTTTTTTTGTAAGGGGTTCGAAATAATACAACCTGATTTTTCTTTCTGTTAATGGTCATGCAATTAACGAGACACCACTCTTGTACTCTATTCAGAAGGATTTGAGTAGAGGTGACGACGGATGATAAATTAGGGCCGGTAATGAAAAAATTGCTATCGTCAGCAAAAAGTACTGGGTGCACTGATGGACCCAGGTCCGTAAACAAATCATTAATTTACAGGAGAAAAAGTAGTGGACCAAGAATAGAGCCCTGCGGGACCCCCACCGGACAGGTAGGGTATGCGGGGTCATGCCACCCAGACTCACACTCTATACTCTGCGAGAGAGATAAGAGCCGAACCATGAGAAAGGAATTCCACGAATCCCTATGTTCTTGAGTTTACTTAATAAAACACTGTGATCAACCATGTCAAAGGCCTTAGAAAAATCCAGAAATAAGCCCAATACAGTATTTTTAAGGTCCAATTGGGAACGTATAAACTGTGTGGCGTCGATTAGTGCATGAGCAGTTGGAAATTTGGAACGGAAGCCACACTGATGAGAAGAAATCAACGAATCTGAAGGATTAATCCCAAATAAAAAGGGAGAAAGACATCGGAAGATAATTCTCTCGAGCACCTTGGATATAAACTGGGAGAAGTGAGATTGGACAATAATTACTTATCTCAGACGGATCGCCTTTTTTATGAATCGGGATAACAATTGCTGATTTAAATATTTCTGGGAAGACTCCATTGATCATTGACAGGTTTGCTATGTGCACAATGGGTTCACAAACATAGGAAGATGCGGTCCTAAGAAGCTTATTACTTATGCCAAAGAAGCCAGGTGTACTACTATTAGAGAGAGATTCGATAACTTGAAGCAACTCTTTACCTTCAGTTGGAGAGAAAAACATGGATCTGGGATTCTTGCTAGGGTGTGCTGATTCGGAGGGAGAACAGGAGTTAGCATTTGGAATATTGGTGAAATAATTATTAAAAGCATCCGGTACTGAAATTAGGTCAATTAATATACCACTAATGTCCATAAGGTTAATAGGTATAGATCTTGAATTCCTTTTTTTGGAAGAATTTCATTTATTGTGAACCAAATTTTTTGCAAGTTCCCTTTGCAGTGAAAGATTTTTTAATAATAATAATTTTTTTGCTTCCCGGACGGGTTTGGTATATATGTTTTTGTATTTTTTATAATTAGTTAGGTCAATACCGCTTCTGGTTTTGCAAGCTAACTTATATAGGTCATTTTTACGGTATGAAGAGATTATCAGGCTATTGGACATCCAGGGGCGTATATGGGTAGTTTTTCGGTTTGATTTATGGACTGGAAAGGTTGAACTGATAAGATCGCTCAGTCCCTGTGTAAAACCATTTGTGGCTGAATTAACATCCTGACAATCCAAAACCTTGGACCAGTCAAAGGATTTCAAACGATCCGTGAACCGGTTCATATTCACAATATTATATATTTTATTAGATTTAGGGGTATTAGTTCTAGAGGGTTGAGTAGTTGGTAGGGAGGGTAGGGAAAGATAGATTGTAAAGTGGTCTGAAAGGTCAGAGAATATTAGTTTGGAGGACAGGTGGTTTCCCAGGGAAGTGGATACAAAAATGTTATCAATTACAGTAGCGGTAGACCTAATAGGATCAACTCTATTCGGAAAAATGATTGTTGGAAGAAGACCACTTGAGATAATGTTTCAAAGAAGGTATCACAATCATTATTATTGCTAACATTTATTAAATTGCAATTGAAGTCCCCAAAAACTATTACCTTCTTTTGTGGTAAATTAAGAAAACTAGAAAAGTCATCAAACAGATTACAAAAGAAAGGTGTCGGAAATGAGGGGGGTTTATAACACAATGAAAAAATAAAAGAATTGTCGTCAACATTCATGTCTACAATTATTGAGTAAATGCATCTATTATTTATAGGTTGCGAAAATAAGGATTCACAGTCTAATAGCCTGGTGAATTTTAGACTTGACCGAATGTAAAGAGAAATGCCACCAGAGGACTTGGTTAATTTTCTTTCAATATGAATAGCTTGAAAGCCTGGGAGGGAAAATTCATTAGTATCATCAATTTCTGAAAGCCACGTCTCCGTTATTCCAATTACGTCGAAAGAGCAGTAACCGTTAATTAAAATCAAATCTTTAAAATTAGTCCACTTATCTCGTATGCTTTTGATGTTAAAGCAAATTATATTAAGTTTGGTCTCTTCCATTAGCTTAGGTTTTACATTTTTTACAAATTCAAAAGTGTTGAGATATTCACAGTTAATTTGGTTTAAGGGGCTATCGGGGCTAGCTAAGGGGCTGATGGGCAAATTATTTTGGTCATCGTGATAGTTAAAAACAACATTATTGCACAGTGATAAATTCGTGAGACGTAAAATCTTGCATAGTACACATTTAAATATCCATTATGGTCAGAGTTTCATCGTTTGCTTGATTGGAATATTGAAATTCTTCTTTAGCCGACGAATTATCATTGGAGGTAATTTTAGACTAGGATGGAAAGTTTGCCGTATTTTTTTCTTAGATTTCTTGCCTTTGACTAGGGCAGTGGCACCGATTTGATTTGCAGTTGAGTCAACAGGCTTCACTAGCTTCGATGTGGAATCTTTGTCCATTTTGGTGGAAGATAGTTGAGCTATAGCTGTTTGTAAGATGTCATCACTTAGGAGTTTAGTGATAGCTTTCTTCTTGAGAATATTTTTGGTTTCCTCAGGTTCGTTGCTAACCTCAATTAAGTGACTGACTCTGAGATAAGTTGCAAGTCCTTGCCATTCTTGGCAACTCTCGGATTAATCTTTTGGAGAGCAGGATGTTGAAATAAACTTAGGTAAGGGATAATACCTTGAGTATGAACATTTTTTTGCCTCTTTAGGAAATGATACTGTATCTGCATCTTCTACAATAACTGTTGCTTGGCCTCTACTGGGCCGATGGGGTGTGGGTTGCCGAGGAATTTTTGCAGCTACCCTCCTGGGACCTGATGTCCAACCGGTTGTATATTCGTTTACGAATTTTTATCGTTCAACCTACTGCAAATCCGGACTTAAAGATTGTCTCCTTTTATGCAAGAGGCGTTTGCTGCCATCTTGATTTTTTTTTTCAGTCCGGTAACAGTAATGGAGGCTGAACCAGGAGCAAGTGAAATAAAGAAAATCAACTTACGAAAAAGGTCAAAAGGTAAGAATTTAGATAAAAAATATAAAGAGATAGGCTAGACAATATAAAAAAATCAGGTGATATATTCTAAGACCAAAGTATTGACAGGTTTGATTTTCAACGCATTTACTGTTATTGCTGCCATCTGACAGAAGGACTTTCAGTCTTGTACAATGGGTTGTACATTCGGTCTAACCTTAGAAGTCCAACGGGTTGGAAGATTGTAGTTTTGGAGCTAAGTTTTTTTTCTGGTTAGGCGTAACATTTTTTTTTCTTCAGTGAGGCTATTTAAATGGAGTTGACGTATGTCTAAAGTTTCCTACTGTGAGGTATAAAGCACCAACAGTTCCTCTCTTTTGCAATATCCTTAGAAAAAGTCTTGTCCTTGATTGAAAACATTAATATCAGCAACATGGAAGACAGCGGAGATGAAACCAACCCTAAGTGGTGTTTACCCGGCAACACATGTGCAACAGATTCAGACTAAGTGCCTCTGATAGTGAAGAAGAGTCTCAAGGCTTTCTAGATTGGGCTAATCTCAATGACTTCTCAGTCCTATTTGACGAAAAAGAGGACAATATTCCACCAGCGCATTATATTCCAGCATTCAAAACTGATTCCATACCAGCAAGTCGCTCAGGAAAAATTCGCCGCCCCAACAAAATGTGGACCAGTTCAGATACCCTGAATGAGCATCATTTATACCTTCCCTTGTGCTCAGATCAAGTCAACGGGAAAGCTGGAAGCCACATGAATAATTTTTGAAGTACTTTCCTGGCTCATTTTTCGAGACAATGGCTTTTGCAAGGAATTGTCATTACCAGAAGGCCACAAACAAATCTTTGCTCGCTAGTGTCTCCAAACTGGCGGTATTCTTTGGCATTTCAATCGTCATGAGTAATCTGAAGTTTCCTCGTCTTCAAATGTTTTGGAGCAAGAAATTTTGAGTCCCTATCATCTGCGAGAAAATGCCTCGAGATTGGTTTTTCAAGCTTAGACAGAATGTGAAGTTCCTTTTGTATGACGAGGTTGACGAGGATACCAAAAGAAATAATCGTCTTTGGAAAGAATTTGCGTCTTTGCTGAATTTGGTGCGAGTTGAGTGTCTAAAGGTTGAGCAAGAACAATTCGTTTGTATTGACGAGCAGATGATTCCCTTGGCTGGGCGATGCAGCCTGAAGCAGTACGTACCAAATAAGCCAAATCCTCTTGGTTTGAAGAAGCTTGTTTTAGCATGTTCATCAGGTCTGGTGCATGATTTCGTAATCTATCAAGGAAAGACAACCTTTGTGCCAGAACTACAAGCTAAAGGTCTGAGCAGTGCCACTGTGCCACACCTATGCCAAGATCCACGTGAAGGTTCATATCTTTTCTTTGATAGGTACTTCACTAGCATGTCTTTGCTCGAAAAATTATCAGAAAATTGCATAAATGTAACAGGCACTCTCATGAAAAATCGACTGGAACGTCTACCAGCGAAGATCGGTCGTGGACTAAAGAGAACTGGACGTTGGACGTCCCTTAAGTTCATGCAAGAAGATCGAGTTGTAGCTGTTAGGCAGTGGTACGACAACAAGCTCACTTTTCTAGCTTCAAGCTTCTATGCCAAGGAACCCAAACTACCTGTGTCAAGATATAACAAGTCTGAAAGAAAATATGTAGATATTCCCAGTTCTCTTGTGGTAAGACAGAACAACAAGTACATGGGCGGAGTCAATCTCTGTGACCGCATGGTGAGCTATTACAGATTCAGCAGGCGGACAAAGAAGTGGCCAGTTTGAGTTCTTCATCATTTCATTGATTTGGCTCTTTCAAATGCCTGGCTACTCTAAAGGCAGGATTCAATCAAAGGGAACAAACCCTACGATCAGCTGATCCACTTCAGATTTCAGGTAGCTGAATATGTAGTTGAAGATCTTTGGCGATCTACCGAGGGTAACTTCAGCAAATGTGAAGACGATAATGATGAAGATACACTGGAGCAGTCAGCTGAAAGAAGAAAAAGATGCCCTTTGCCATCCGGACCGGAGAAGAAATCGAATGCAAAGCATCTATATCGCTACAACGCAATGCTGAGGAATTCGGCTCGATGCCGGATGCATGGATGCAAAATGCAAACGAAAGTGTTCTGCGAAGCGCGTCAGGTCTATCTCTGCTTTGAGGTTGGCAAGCAAGTTGGAGAATGTTTTTCAGATTTCCATAAATGATAAAGGATGTTTTTGTGTGTTATTGATCATATGTTTTCTCATGGCATTTCGTAACTTATGTTTGAAAATTACATGAAGTTGAGTCCCAATGTCCAACGGGTTGTACATCCCCCCCGGACCCTCAGAACGTTAAAAAAAACTTTCATTCCATCGTCTTGTGCTATTTTTTTATCAGTAAATTCCAAATTCCATATTTGCCCCTACTCAGGAACATACCCAGGACTCAGGAGGCTACAACTGAGTAGGGTAGGTTTATTTTATCCGATGTTCTAAGGATTACGACTCACTTTTGGTGAGCCGGGTAAGATTGTTTTTGGAGAGGTGTGTGTCCCTTACGATTACAATTTCTGCAGAAAGGGTCTGACTCGGGGCATTCACTAATTGCGTCGCCTGTTTTCCCACACTTAAGGCAAGACGGCTGGGACTGTTTGCAGTGTTTTTGTTGTGGCCGTGGGCCAGACAAGTGGAGCATTGAAGGGGCTTAGGCTTATAAATCTTGTAAAAAAGGGACATACCGTACAAGAATATTTCTCTGTTTAGCTCAACTTTGCAGGAAATGAGGATTGAACGGCTTGGAGAAGGACTCCTTCTTTGTTTAAACTTAGCCTTATTGCAGTTGAAGGATTTATGAGAGGGCTTGAAGAATCAATTAGTTCAGTTTGTATTTCCTCCACTTTTACACTGGTATCAACACCATAAAGCACATACTTGTGTAACTTTTCAACTTCTTTTTTTGTGGCTAAAATTTTCGAGCCATCAAGAATTGTTTCTTTGGATTTTGATAGGACATGGTCTGCCACCTGAGAAGACGTAAAGTAAATATCAATAGACTCGTCCTGCTTGAAAACGAGTTCAAAATTTACCTTGGCGATTAAAAAGACAGCTTTCCTAATTTGCATTATCCGATCTTTTGAAAAGTGTTGGCTATTGGTTTTCTTAATTGAGACAGTATAATAATTGGAGTAATATGTAGTACTAGTTTCTGGGACACTTGAAGGGAGGGGTTGCACTATCACTGGCGAACGAGTTTCATCCTTTTTCCTCTTTTTGCCAGGCGTCTCACCTCTTTCATTAGAGTTAGTTGCGGCTATGACCTGAATTCTTGACAAGTAACTAACTGTTTTGGACCGCGTAATCGGGGGAGGGGGGGGGGTTCTAGGAAGAGTTTTAGAAGTGGGTTGGAAGGGCGACTGGCCAAGGGTTTCAGTGGGAGTATCCTTCTCGGGTGGTAGCCTTAGTATAATTTTCTTTTTCCCTGAAAAGACTATGTCAATATAAAACGAACAGAAATTATTTAAAAAAACTTTTACCACAAAATAAGTTTTTCAAAGAAAAGTAAAGAACTCCATTAAACCAAAAATGAGCAAAAATAAAACCAAATAATCTACCAAGCGTGAAACTACCACAAATCAGTATCGATAAATAAATAAAACCCAAAACAAACAGAAATTACAAGAAATAACCGAGTCAAACTCAAAACGAGCAGAAATTAACATAAGCTGGGCTCAAAACCCCTATGCCTTCCCAAGGCCAGAACATAATTTGCACTTTACTGAAAAAATAAAAATGAATGTGCATTGTCAGTTTAATATACATATACTGATGTTTAGTAATCAAAATGTTAATATTATTTGATTTATTAAAGTTACAAAAGTAAAAACATTTATATTTTTTTCAGTAAAGTGCAAATTATGCTATAAGGGTTTTGAGCCCAACTCACGTAAATTTCTGCTCGTTTTGAGTTTGACTCGGTTATTTATTGTAATTTCTGTTCGTTTTGGGTTTCATTTATTTATCGATGTTGATTTGTGATAGTTTCACGCTTGATAGATTATTTGGTTTTATTTTTGCTCATTTTTGTTTAATGGAGTTCTTTACTTTTCTTTGAAAAACTTATTTTGTGGAAAAAGTTTTAATTAATTCATATAAAAAGGGTATCGGTTGCACCACTTCTTACCAAAACCATTATGCTAGGAAAACATGGATAAAAAATATCGATGGAAGAAAAAAACTGGAAACAAATCATAAACGAAGATTTGTAGGATCTTCGTCATTTGTAGGTGACACCTTCCCCTTTTCAGCCCAAGAACAAAAAAAAAATTAAAGTCACAGGAATTAAAAAGAAAACACTTTTTTATTATAAAGTGTCTATGTTTGCTATAAATAGCCTCGGATCCGGACTTCCTTTTAAGATCTCGGCCATCACCCGTCAACGGACATGCTGATGACGTCAGAAAGACTGACAGACTAAATCTCCTGGGCCAAAAGGGGCTACGTATAGCCACCTGGAATGTATTGACTTTCAACGCAGCCGCATCAAAAAACCTACTCTCCGTAGAGCTCTATAAGAATAAAGTGGCAATTGCTGGTCTCAAAGAAACTCATCTTATCGGAAGCGGAGAAGAGAAAATAGACAAAAATCACTCGTTGCTTTGGTCTGGAGGGAGCACGAGAAGGAATGGCGTTGGCCTTGCGCTAAATAGTCTTGCAAGAAAGACATTACTCTTGCATGAAGCCGTATCAGACAGACTAATGAAGGCCCACTTTGGACACAAGCATGGTAATATGACTATTGTCTTATGCAATGCCCCGATCAACGATTCTGACGACACAATAAAGGAAGAGTTCTACTCTGCTCTGACCAGATGTCTCACGACAGTTCCCCCCCCCATGATACAACTGTACTTCTTGGTGACTTCAACGCAACAGTGCGTGATGATACGGGCGTTTGGCATGGCACAATTGGCCCTGTTTCTCCCGACCCAATTAACGACAATGGTCTTCACCTACTTGAACTATGCCGATTCCATGACCTATTCACCGCAAACACTTACTTTCAACGCAAAACCATCCACCAGTACACGTGGTAAAGCAATGACGGTTGCACAAAGAAGATGATCAACTACGTCATTATGTCTAAACGCTGGAGGTCATCACCGAAGAACAGCAGAACTTACAGATCAGCTGAGCTAGGGAACGAAGACCATAGGCTTGTGTAGGCTGAAGTCTATCTCCGCCTTTAAGAACAGCGATCAGAAAGAAGGCCAGCTACTACAGAAACTGGGAAACTCCAGGAGCCAAATACTCGCCTGAACTATAGCATTGAAGTATAGTATTAAATCGCAGACAAGTGAAGCAGCACAATTTGTGCTTGGCCAGAGAGGTTTTCCAAAGAAATCCTGGCTAAAAAATGAAACACTGGAGGTTATAGAGCAAAGACGGATGGCAAGACTCCTTGGGGACATGGTCACTTATCGGGGGCTTAATGGAGTGCGAAACAGTCTCATTCACCTGTACCAAACTTAGTTTTGTTACAAGGAAAGCTGATGAAATTGAATTAGCAGCAAAAAAGAAACACGTGGGTAGCCTGATCAAGCATCTCCGTTACGGAAAATAAAACTCCTACATTGGGACTTGTCCTATCCCTGGATGCGACACTTGTCTCAGATGAGGGCACTTGTCTTGACAAGTAGAAGGACCACTTTTGCTCGCTCTTAAATAATACTAGCCCGTCTGTCTCTCCAAATAATAGTCCCAGCCAATCTACTAGTCAAAGGCTTGAAGCAGATGTTCCTCCATATGAGCCTTTCAGCCTCTCAGAAATTGGAAACGGAGTTAAAAGGCTCAAGAATAACAATGCTGCTGGTATCAGTGGAACTGCTGAAATAAACTGGTCCTAAAATACTCCTGGTTCTCCACACTCTGGTCTCCACAATTTGGCAAACTGAGATAATTCCTGAAGATTGGCGGAAAGCTGTCATCATCCCCTTATGGAAAAGGAAAGGTTCTAGAAAGGACTGTTCAAAATACCGTGGAATAACTCTGCTGTCAGTCCCAGGAACATTTTTCTCAATGATCCTGCTGGATCGTTGTCGGAATATAGTTCGTGGAATTCGGAGACCTGAACAAGCTGCTTTTATGTCAGACCGTTCAGCCATCGAGCCGATTTTCACAATTAGACTGATAATAATAAAAAAGGCACGGAGTTCCGCCAGAAGGCTTTTTTCGCCTTCGTTGACTTCCGTGCTGCGTTAGACTCAGTGGACCGAGAGGCACTTTGGAATATTTTAGCATCGAATGGCCTCCCAGAGAAATACTGCAGACTCTTCAAAGCTTTACACCATGGCACAGAGAGCTGTGTTCAAGTCAATGGCCGGTGTAGCCCATTCTTCCGAATCCCGACAGGGGTGTGTCAAGAATGTGCAGTGGCCCCAGAGCTCTTCAATGTCATCATAGACCACGTAGTCACAAAGACGACTTCACGTCTCAACTTTGGACCCAAGTTTGGAGATCGCGTCAACTCAGATGCTGATTTTGCTGAAGACCTGGCCTTCCTAGCGGATTCCGTGGATCAGTTTCTGGAAGTGCCTCAAATATTAAGAAAAGAAGCCGTAATTTTGGGACTGCAGATAAACTGGAACAAAATGAAGATTATGGCCATAGACCCGTCTTCTTCTGCTGTCATTTCTGCAGTTAGTCTGGACGGAACAACTAGAATAGAAGTTGTCCAAAGGTTTACCTACCTAGGATCCACGATTTCTTCAGATGGCTCCCTTCTACCCGAGCGGCAAGCAAGGCTATCCAAGACGTCTTTTGCCATGGGCAGGTTGAACCGTCACCTTTGGTGAAAACCGAATATCAGTCATTCAACCAAACTGCGAATTTTGAACGTCCTAGTCGGTTCTGTGGTGCTTTATGGAGGTGAGACTTAGCAAGCAACAGCCGCAACCTTAATGGCCATCAATAGATTCCAGTCGAAGAGTCTGAGGAGGATAGAAGGTCTAAAGTGGGTCAACTTCGTGAGTAACGAGAAGCTGCGGCATCTCACTAAGCAGTCCTGGTTTTCTACCCAAGCAGCCGAGCGTACCTTAGGGTGGTTTGGATATCTACTTCAAATGCCCCCTTACTTACCTGCAAAGATGTTCTTTGAGTTTGACCATGTCAAAGCCGGTTGGAAGCGATCTCTTGGCTGACCAAAGAAGCGATGGTCCGACAGCGTATCCGAGTTCCTAGCGATGGCAAATATCAGGCCGAGTGAAGCGCAAACCCTAGCAATGGACCGAAGTGGATGGAGGAGGCGGACATCACTCTCTAACTATGTTTGATATAACGAAGAAAAAGTAGAAAACCATTTCCAAAGGTCCTTTCCCTTAGAACTAAGCACGGATACAAGGGGGATGGAGGCGATCACCCCCCCCCCCCCCCAAAAAAAAAATCTTTTTAAGAACCCTTCTTAAATTATACTACTGAGTACTATACGAGAAAGAAGGACTGAAAAATCGATCATTTTCTGAAATAAAAACAATGAAACATATCAACGCAATAAAAATTATTTAAAGATGGTATGTATTATAAACGCAAGACTGAAACTTTTTGTGCTGTTAGGGAGAGCCCAAGGGAATGCAGACCCAAGACAAGAAGGTTGAACAGTGACAGTGTTGTGGCCTGTATAAGCATGCAAAGGATGGCATCACTTATCATTGCTCCCCGGAGACAGAGACACAGATGAAGTGTACGTAATACCTACGTCCAAATGGAATAATTTTATATCCACCACTGAACTTGAAAAAAATTAAGACTCTTTCACCAACGCTATAAATGTTTGCCTCATTGCTAGCAGCCACACAACGTTATATGGAGTACCCTGACAATAATGCAAATTTATCTGCCATCAATCTAATGTCTGCCTCATTTGGTGGCCCACTTGGCATTGCTTTACTTTTGGCCATGCCTGGACCAGAGGCTAAATATCAGCTGATTCAGTTATATCAGCAAATGAATATCTGACACAAAACTAAAAAAAAACACAAAATGCGCATACATTAAACAGGAGCTGCACAAAAATCCCACTGTCTTAAAAATATAAGTGGATAATACAAATCAAGCAGACTCTTCAATACTCAGAAGGCTTTTTTCTTCTTTTTTTTGTCGTCTCACTCTAAAATAAATATGGGGATAGTTTTGAACACTTATCCAGCAAATGAATTACTTTACTATTACTGAATGATACTTCAGATCCTTCAGTTTGGAATTTCTTACCCATAAATGAAAAATAGAGCAAGAAAAACCCGGTTTTTGCCCACCCGGTTTACAAGTAGAAAGTTGAATCTCTCTTTGGCCTAATAAGTTAAGCATATGCAGAATAAACAAGTTTTGTTTTTATTAAAATACTGCCAGGAATAACAACAAAAAAAAACAAAGCTCAAAACAAAAAGTAAGAAACTAAAGCCCTGTAAGCACGAAGGTACCTTAATTAAATACCTGGATCAACACTAGTTTAGTTGTTAAGTGAAGTTTACAAATTAATAAATTTTCACCTCAGAGATATACAATTTGCTTAAGGAAAGATGTTTACTTGACTTAAAGCTGTTCGTCCTTTTATTGGCTTAATGTTTCTCACAAAAGAACCAATCAGGCTTAAAGAAGGCAGAGTTATTTTTTTCCAGAAATTCTATTTCATTATCAAGCTATATTTTTGTCTCAGCATTAGTCAACCCGGTGCATTAGTTAGCTCGGTTTTAAGAGGGGGGGGGGACACTTTCCCCTCAGAAATTAGAAAGAATGTGATTAGTTTGCGAAAAGACGTTACAAAAGTAAACCATCGGAATTCAAGCACACTTTTTACCACGGAAGAATGGGACAGTAATCTTGTTTTTTCTTTTTTCGTTTTTACTTCAGTAGGCATTATTTTCAAGTTAGGATTTACTTCAGGAAACTGTTTTCTTTTTTTTTTTTGGCCGGGTGCTCTAAAGTAGATAACCTCTTAATCTCATAACTTAGATCTATGCATATTAGAGGCATTTTTGTCATTTAACTTGCATACGTATCAAGTTACAGGTAGTAGCGACAATCAAAATTTGAATGTAGTTCTGTCATCCCAGAAACTCAAGTGATGTAAATACAAGAGTGCCATAACTGATAAATGTAGAATATAGAAATAGGAATTCGGGGTAACAGAGGTGTACCTTGGAATAAACGTCTCAAGACAGGGTATTTGGGTTGTATCATTTGGTATATTTGGTTTCACATTAGGGTATATTCGGTTTTATATGTTTGGTTCTTGTGGGTGTTATCTATTAGTGTTGGTTCATCAGTTCAATTGGTATTCAAAGAAATCCTTTTTAATTTGGCAGATTTAAGAGAATTTCAAAAATATGGCCATAATAAGCCATATTTTAGCCTTTATTCACATAACCATATTGTCAACTCATTTAGCCATAATACATTTAGTGAGGCTGCTTATTCTTTTCTGATTGAAAAATTTACCACCTTCAATCAAAACTTGGCTTAAAAGTTTAGCCAGGAGACCCCTAATCTTCAAATTCACTAATTAAATTATAACGGTTTTAAGCCGGTCCCTGATAAGGGCCGAATTTTGTTTTGGTCCCGAAATTTATCATCAATCGATGATGAAATGTAAGAAAATATTCAGTTTGCTTCTGTTTTGGACCAGAGTTAAAACATTCATTTCTTTGCTTGGCAAAACTAAGCTTCAATTTTAAAATCCATATAGTAGGTTATAAGAGTTTTGGTCTGGTTCTGACCGAGGCCCAATTACGTTTTTGGCAGTGGGACGAGAATACGCAAATATTTGATTCGCTTCAGTTTTGGATCAAAGTTAAAAGCTCGTTTCTCCTGTTGGAAAAAAAAATTGTTTAAAATGGATAGAGAATTCTTGGCTATGTGCTAGTATGAATGTACAACTAGTAATCTTTTTAAGGTAGGTATTCATAATTTCTTTTTTCGAGAAATTTTCTAGAAATATTCGTATTTCACAAACAAATCGCGTTGAGTCAGGCATAGCACCCAAGATTCGTCTATGGAAGTCGCTGAATATTTTTCACTTGACAAAATTTACCGTCTTATTTCAAAATTTGTATAAGAATTTAGCCAGGATATGACCGTACCCAAAGGGGGGGGGGGTAAGGGTTGTTTGTACCCCCCCCCCCGGGGGGGGGGGGTGGGGGGGGTAAAAATGAAAAAAAGGGGGGATAAAAAAATTTTTTATGCGTTTTTGAGGTTTTTTGTGTACCCCCCCCCCCCCGAAAACTTTTTTTGATTAAAAAATCCCTCCGAAAAGAAATCCTGGGTATGGCCTTGAGCCAGGATACACCCGAACAATTATAATTCAATTCTGAAATTCTGTCAATGGATCATTTGAGTTTCACTCTTGTTTACGTTTTGACTTCACTACTTGACCATGTTGGTGTAGGCTTGCTGTTTACAAGTCTCGAAATGACTGGAGACGTCACTTTCCGGAATATTGAATATCTTGCTAATTTTTCTGGGGCAAAACCAATTTTAAGAGCCCAAAACGCAAGCAAATCAACATCCTTACACACAGTTAAGACAAAAATTGAAACACCTTGTAAAGAAGTAAAAATACTAAATAAATATGAAAATGTCAAGGTTTTATCGAACAAAGCCAATATTCCAAACGTCCATGACAGTCCTAAGATTGTAAATAAGAAGAGGGAAGCTCTTATTTTACTTACAGTCATGGTATGGGAATTTGTGCGAAGGTTTGACGAATAAAAAACGGCATTTTTGAGAAACATAAAATAGACAATAATATTAACAATCATTACTAAAACCCAAGGAATAAGGACTACAAATCGGAAGATTTGGCGGTCCATCCAGCAACTATCCCCTGCTGCTATATAAGTCAAGGGACTCTCGTATTCCTGAATCAGGCCAATTACTACTGGAATCGCAGGCAATCCCCAGCTAAACATATGTGCTTTGGTCATGAACCGTGGAACGTAATTAGGGAGAATATAAACAAATTTTTCATATTGATGATAAGCTTCAACTAACATCCAGAGAAAGGATGAAAGGAGGAAGTAATGAAGCAGAGGAACTACAAAGAAACAATGATAAGGAACTACCATTTGATTCCCCTTTCCGTGGAATGAAACTAATAACAAAACTAGGGCACAAACTAAAGCAAAAGATAGGCTAACCAGTATTCTGATTCCAATATGCTTCTTCCATGGCTTGTACACTATGAAGTTAAAAATCACTGATAAAAGACACACAATTGATAGGCTTGAGCCAACCAAACTTATTAAGTCTAAAATTAATGCATGCTGTCCACAAATCTTTTTACTTGGCAAAAGTCTTGTAAATGCTGTTAAATGATTGCATAGGCAAACATCAAAAACTTCACCATAATTTTCAACTGTATTATTGTAGAAACAGCCATCTTTTGCCCATGCTCCCGAACCACCAATTGCTGGATTCCAGTAAGCACAAATGATGCCACTCCCATTGCATACATTGCTCGTCCTCTTGTAAAAGATCTTGACAGGTTCTTCTAAATTAAATACGGCTTTACCTGGGATCTCTGCCCCAAGTACAGCACTGTCTACTGTTCCGTTATCAATGACAACATATCCCTGATCAGCAATTAAACTATAGTCATAAACTGCTGTAAATACATTTGTATAATTAATAGTGAATAGTGAAGCGTCTGGATATGCTGCAAACGAAACAACTTCACTGAATGACAGATCTTCTGGCAAGAAAATTAGTCCATCTTGCTCGTTGTCAATGTCATACGCAGTGAGTTTTGTCACATTTTTGATGTGGTTCTTCTCAGTAGTTACAGCAAAGCCATAAACTGGTTGTAACTCTGTATATCTTCCTGTCATATGAGCAACATTTGAATCTACGTAAAGAAACTCTTCTTCGTCCAAATCAAGGGCAGCTTTAGATAGGAATTCTTCAAAACGACAACATGCTTTAGTGAAGTTGAATAGTTCTCGCGACTGCTGTAGTAAGCTCTTTTCAACATTTAGCACCTAAAAGAGTACCATAAGTCAAAACACTTTGTGGGTAGGATCTGCATCCTTCTTTCTTATTCTTGTTATTTAATGTATTGTACTGTATTTACAATTTTCCTGTGTTGTATACTGTATAATACTGTGTTGTAATGCATTTACAATTTTACTGGCGATTTTCTAATGTATTTCTTTGTCGGTAATTTAAAAACTGACAAAGTGAAAGTTGACCTAAGAGGAGTACCAAAAATCAAAACGTTCTTTGGGTAGGATCGAAATCCTTCCATTTTATTTATTCTTATCTATTCTAATTTGCAAAGCTGATGCCGAATTCCTCATAATGTAATGTTTTCTAGAAATTTTCCAATGTATTTCTTTTTCGGCAATTCACAAGTTGATAAATGCAGATTTTTCTATTACTTCTCCAAACTACTTTTTAATTTACATTAAACAGTCGATGTTATAGTATTATATTTTTATCCCTGTAAATATAAATCTTTGTCTCACCTGTAATTTAGGAAAATATATTTTTGGCAATCTTCTGGATCATTGTCTTTCTAAACTAGCGGTAATAACAACAAAATTCTTCACTAATATTATTAACCTAACTTGTTTTGATATTGCTGTGATTTGTTTTTCAGCAATTTACAAGTTGATAAATGCGGATTTTTCTATTACTTCTCTAAATTACTTTTTAATTTACATGAAACAGTCAATTTAACAGTATTATATCTTTATTATTATAAATATAAATCTTTGTCTTGCCTGTAACTTTAGAGAAAAATATTTTTGGCAATTTTCTGGATCCTTGTTTTTCTAAACTAGCGGTAATAATAATAAAATTCTTCACTAATATATTTAGCCTAAGTTATTTTAATATTGCTGTGATTTCTTTATCGCCAATTTACCAGTTAAATATGGATTTTTCTATTACTTCTCTAAATTACTTTAATTTACATGAAACAATCGATATTACAGTGTTATATCTTTATTATTTTAAATATAAATCATTGTCTCGCCTGTAACTTAAAGGAAAAATATTTTTGGCAGTTTTCTCGATCGTTATCCGTCTAAATTAGCTGTAACAGCAAAAAAATCTTCACTAACATTATTAACCTAACTTCTTTTAATATTCCTGTGAAAGTCCTTTGAAATTTAGCTTTGTTCAGTTGGTTAAAATTGGTTTCAAGTTTAATTTTTTCTTCATTTACTTCCAACATGCCCAGCTTTCAAGGATTTTTTTTGTGAAAAACTTTCTAACATAGTTCCAAAAAAAAAAGTCCAGACCATACTGAAACAATCGATAGAAGAATTGGGAAAACTCATAATGGGGCCTAAAAAGTAAGAATTGTATTGTTATTGTAGCCAATCTAGTAGGAAATTAGCCCAACAAGATTAATAATTTTTATAGCTATCTTAAAGGTGACCTGACTGGAAGTCCAGAGCATCTTTTATTAAATTTAAGCAAGCAACGGACAAAAGAGCACTGCTCAGAGCACTTTTACCAAAGAGTCTTCAATCAAATGCGTTCGTTTTCGTTAATACTTTTACGGCTTCAATTAATAGAAATCATCAATACTAGGAGGAAAGAAAAAAATAAAATTTCGTAACCACAGAGAAGGCCAAGACACTGGTCACTTACTCACTGATCAATTTTGTGGTTAGGTGACACTCGGTAGAGGGGGTATCTAAACCACCAGAAAAACATTTGAATTTTATAATAAATAGAATAAATTATAGGAATAGTCCTATGATTACAAGAATCTCAACTATAGTAAATTATAAGAATATCAAGATTTCGGGGAGAGACAGAAGACGTAGTCCCGCTGCCTCTTGCGCTCACACCCAGTCGGTCCTAATTTTATTTTAAGGGTCCTTATTTTAGACTCTTATTTGAGAGCCAAGACATGTGGCAAGTGCACAAGAACCTATTTTGGAGAAGGGATTCGAGAGGGGGGCAATTTTAAACAGCGCAAAAGTATTCCAATTATATGGTAATATAAATTTTTTTTTAAAGTTAGCAAAAATCTCGGTATTTCGAGAAGAAAGACAGGCATAAGCCCAAAGCGCAGCCCTTGACTCGCACCTGCATTGTCCTACTCTTACTTTAAGAAATGCCATCAATTAAGGGATGGGGCAGGTGGGTACTTGTCCCCTTGAATATTTTGTCCCGGTTAGATTTTGAAGAATTCATTTTTTGATATTCTCACTGAAAAATGCCTTTTTTTTGTTTTGTTAAAATTTAAAAAAATGACCCCCTCCCGTTGAATGTTCAAAATGCATTTTGCCCCCTCCCCCCTCAAGTAATGATCTGGAATTAACGCCACTGATTTTAAGAGATCTATTATTCTATTTTTAGTCTTATTTTGGTGAATTTTCTCTAGATCTTTCTAACACCTTTTAATTTATTGACAGTGATCCAGAATTAGGGACCGAAATGCATCTTACATTATAAATCGCTATTTTCAAGATTCAAGTGTCTGGGTCTTTAGAGTGGAGACTGATATTCAATTCTATCGAAACTGTAACATACTCTAACATTATAAAATCTAAAATTTTCCCCCGTGGAGTCCCAAATCAGTGTCAGAACCCTAGACACAGAGCCACCAGGAGCCAGGGTCATATCCCAGGGGAAAACATTTTCAATAATCAATCTACCATTTTGTCAGTTTTGTAGGAAGGTTGCTATAGCTGTTTTTTTACACTAGGGAGGAGATACTTAGTTCCTGTATAAGAAACACTGCCGAATCACGCTGATATGTCACAGCAGAGGTTTTGAGCCGTGGAAGTTGTGTACTACATGCCCTAATGTCCCATTTAATCCTGCTATAGCTAGGTTTCCAGTTTTATTAGGGGATCAAAAGGGAATTGCTGCATAATTTAAATTACTAGTACTATTACTACTACAACTAACAACTCACTGCAGCACCAAACCACCTGGGGCCAACAAAGCTACGCACGCTCCCCCTCTATCACAATATAATTACCAATATAATTATCATAATTTAAAATTATACTGAATACCAGAATTGTTGGTATTGAAAGAAAACTTCCTGTTAAAATGTAACGTTTTCTTGTTACTCATAATGCTAGTATACCTCTTAACTAAATCACGAAAATTAATTATGACTAAAGTATAAACATGAACTTCCCACAAAATTTAATTCCAAATTCTAGTAACTGGAGGAGTTATTTGTCATTTTGTAATTCTTGTAATTCTCTTCGGTGGTCTATGGAATTTGGCTTTCTCCAACTAATTTCTCCAACTTGTCAGCCGGAGCCGGATCTTACTAGACTCCCAGTTTCTATAAAGCTACATTGAGAAGCTTCAGATTAATTAGATTTACCTTGAGCTGATAACACATGAGCGGCTGATAGCATATGGTTATTCTTTAATAGGTATTAACAATAAGGTATACGGATGAGCCAACTGTTTCATTTTGGTTATCTAATCATACAGGTTGAAAATCCGTGGGTGATTTTGGCAATGGAATCACCGCTGTCCCCCTCCCCAGAATTATTTTGCTTTCTGTGTTTTAAAATACCCTTTTCGGGTAAATTGGAAAAACTGAAGAACAAAAACAAAATTGCCTCACTAAATTTTGAACAATACACTTTTGCCCCCCCCTAACTTTCGCGAATTGGCGTCACTGGATTCCAGTTCAAGCGGGTGTAACATGGGTACCGTTCTTCTAAAACGACGGCATTGTAAGAAGGTAGGGAGGGGTTTCGAATGGACTACGGGCACAATTTGTGCCTCTATTAATACAAATTGAAAATAATTACGCTGTTCGACTTCAAACAAAGGTACAGCACGTCTGCACAAAAGCTGGTAGGGAGAGGGGAGCGGAGGGGCCACTGGCCCATTTAAGGTCGCCAATTACACAGATTAATGGCTTCGTCGGCTATATAATGTGTATTCTTCCCGCAAAGGAAAGGCGAATTAAGGTCACTCAAACCACATTATTTGGTGACTACAGTATTTTAAGGTCTTTAAGTATCAGTCATTAAAGTCATATTTATTTTATGGTAGTCTTGATAACCCCTGTGTACCATAAATAAGACTTTGAGAATTTAATTAAACCAAAAAACATTTCTTGGAAAATTATCGTTAAATACTTCAAATTCATTAATTAATTTGTTCGCATATACGATCATTAGGTCAGTGTTTGCACAGTTGAAGATCTGCAACTGCGCTTCAACACCTCATGGGTGTTCGCACAGTTGAAGATCTGCAAGAGCGCTACAACGCCTCATGGGTGTTCGCACAGTTGAAGATCTGCAACTGCGCTACAACACCTCATGGGTGATCACACAGTTGAAGATCTGCAACTGCGCTACAACACCTCGTGGGTTGAAATTTAGGACTTTGGATGGTAGGCTGGTTGGAATATTAATAGGTTTCTTTTGATTTACGAATTAAAACTTTTTTTATGGCTCACACTATTTGTACAAATTTAGATAAAAACTGCACAAACTCAAATTGTGTCAAAGCCAAGGACCACCCCTTACCCCGGCTCCCAGCCTCCTGGAATCTGCCACTAACATTTTCTCTAGTTAAAAGCACAAAGCTGATTTCCAGTGATCGTCAAGATTGTGGATATGGATTTGAAAGTTACAACTAGAATAGAAGTATTCAAACAGTTCGCGGTAAGTAAACTCCAAGTACGGAACTACGAGGGCTAATAGTAACGAAAGCACTGAAAAAAGGAGTCTTGACAACAATACATACATCAAAAGAACGGGATTTTTAGGATACTCAAAACACATAAAATTCATAAAGTTTAATGTTACCTATCAAAAATGTGCGCCTGAGAAAATTTTCATTATTTTCGGAAAAGGGGGATACATCCCCTAAAGGGCAAGTGATCTTTGTCTTAATTTAACTTTAAAGTTATTTGTCTTAATTCTATAACAACGACAGCTCAAACATAAAGGCCGTTGATTTAAAATAAGAAATATTTTTAAAGCACTATAAAACTTTAGCGCAAACAGAAAGGGGTTGAGGAAGGGGTGGCTCCCCTCGTATACAGAATAAATTCTGTTCGTTTCAAGCTGTACTTTTGTGTGAAAAATTTTTTTTTTTATCCAATTGATAACCACAAGACCCACTACCTTGCTATAGAGAAAAGTGGTCAAAATGAAATCAAGGATACTTAAATTTTGTCTTTATGATCAGAGTAATTGCCTTTCGATGACCTAGAGGATCGGAGGAAGACCAATTTTCACAGCTGATAATACTTGCAATCAATACTTTGCCTTAAAACGTCTCAAATTCTAGATATTTGAAGGAAACTTCAACCGTTTCCTGTTTGTATAGTTCACTCAGGAATTTTCTAAGAAATTTTCAAAAGAAATTTTGTGTGAGTGGTATTGAATTGAGAAATATTTGACTGGAATGGGGTTTCCATTTCTTAGGAATTTACTTGAAATATAAATATAATTGGTAAAACGTATCAACATACAAAAAACTAGCATAAACTTTTCATTTTTTTCATTTTCATATGAAAATTTCTTAATATGGTTTTAATCATATGCAAAACTTTCACTTAAATCTTTAAATTTCCCGTGCATAAATAGACCCACCTAATAAAAAGAAAAATCGTAAGAAGTAATGGCTCTGGATCATTCAAGATTTTTTTTTTCAATTTAGAAAAGATTACCTTTTTCCATATTTCTCTTCTCAGCACAATGGTTTTAGGGTTTTGTTTTCAATGAAAATTCTCCCAGAAAAAGTACAAATTGAAAATGGCTTTGGTGTCACAAAAAACCTCAACAGAGCATACTTTATCGAGACCATAGATGGCGTAAGTTTTCAACTGGGAAAACAAGGTAATCCAGTTGGATTACAGCAATTCAATTCTCAAGTATACACATTTTTAGGCTAAAAATATTTAGCCTAGATAGACTTCTGAACATAAAAATCCACTCATACTCTTTTAAAAATTGTATTCTATTTATCAATGAATTAGGTAACAGCAATAATACGGAAATGAAATGCTACACGTAGATATTTAGAAATTAATTCTTAGCCACCTGTGCGGGGTATCCCTTTATTTCTATGATTGGTGGATGGGTTTCCTCCCAAAATAATTTGGGGGTATTTAGGTCTAGGGTACAATTTCTGTGGTTCTCAGCCAAAGTCTTAAAAGATTATTATGGTTTTTTCCTATTCAGAAGTATCTCAAGCCACCAAAAAGTGTGCTCTTGCCCCAGATTTAATTAAACCTTTTGGGAGGAGACACCTTCCTCTGTGGGCATAAAGACATTTAAACTACACCTAAACACAGCTTAAATGCATTTAAAATACAAGCCTAACACAGCTAAATACAGCTAAGTACATTTAACTAGCTACATACCTTTGACAAGATTTCGAAGCCAATTTTAACTTCAGATTTATCAATTGAAGTATATTTCTGGAAAATACTTCCAACGGTTTGCATATGATTTAAATCTGGTCTCCATGAATCTATAACTTGCAGAAGATTAACCAACTTAACGTCTTCATCGTTGTCAAGGGTATCCCATATCTCTTTTAGTTTGATACTTGTCTCATCCGTTTCACTTGTAGGGCATAGTGAATGCAAACGTTCAGACGGGATTTCCTTGAAAATTAAAGAGAACACTAAACATGTAGCGACTGAAGTCGTTTTTGTTTACAGTTTTTTTTCTAAGAAATACTTGTACAAATACATAAAGTTTGTCTCTATGCTCTTGACAGATCTGGTTGGTAAATTTGTGTTGTTTTTTTTTTTATCTTTTTCTTATTCAGAAATTTTTGTACATGCTAAGACAAAACAAGCCCTTTTCTTAGGCTCAGAAAAACACCTGTCAAATATGATTTTTTTTTCAAACATTTAACCCCAAATACTTATTTAGTGTCAGTAGGTCAAATGTTGAAAATGTTCTTTTTAGGGTGTTTCTATCAATTAAATTGCCGGACACTAATTACTTGAATGTAATGTTCATATTTTTTCTATGCTTATCTGTAAACTATTTAGGGTTATTCATATCGTAGGTTTATTTGAATATATAGTTCTAATAAGACGTATCATTACATATAGAATTATATGAAGGAAATCCATTATATTTATTCCAATTCTAAATTCCAATTCGATTTTACCATTGAATTAGAAACGATCATTTATTAAAATTTGTTGATAGTGCCAATTCCGCACAATTCCTACAGTAAGAGCTGCTGACGAAATTTCAGTAGCAAAAAGTTTCGCAGGATTTAGTACAGATTAATATAGCCGTATGATGCTGGATTGGTGCCAAAGTTGAACTGGAACACCACTAAGCATGTCAAATTATCTTTGAAGTTACTTTCAACTTCTGCAACTAGTTAGAAATGTAAATCAGATATGTGAAAATATTTAAATAAAGATTTTTGAAAAAAAATTCTTTTCCAAATATAAGTAAAGAGCTACAAAATAAAACTAAACGAATAGAAATGCTTCTATGTATAGAATTCTACTACTCCGTCAACCACAGATTCTTTACATTGATATTTGACAAGTGTTTTCCCGAGAAAAAAAACCTGAAATATAACAAATATACAGACACTACCATTACTACTAACCACCAAAATTATACATCATCCGTGAAAATGGCAGAAATCCAGAAAATACAGGCCTAGAAATTAATTTTGCAGCTTTGGGTCCCCTCTGCTCATCATCACACAAAGAGATTCTTTGATTTCCCCTTTAATGCTTTGAAGGTAGGCAACAATGCACCACACGGAAGGAGGGACGATAGTAGCAATATTTGTCCAATCCTTTCCTTATCCTTTTTTTGAAATTTAGATATTAGCGACGACCTAAAAATTATTTTTTGCCCCCTCCCCCTAAAAAATATTGAGGTGGATGTTTTTAGGGTTTCTTAGGGGTGCTCGATGGTAATCAGGTACGTTGAATTTTATGGTATGACTTTCATGAGCATCACGCTTTTCCTTGGGAGTATTTTCTCCCTTTTTCTAGACTTATGCAAAATGTTTTTATTCTGATAACTTTTGACGGATAAAACTAAAAATGGTGGCTCTTATTTTTTCGAATCAGTATTAAGATCTTACAATTGCTATTTGAGGAATTCCTCCATGCTTTACCCTAACTGAATAATCTCCTTCCACAAAACGGAATCTTACTAAAATCTAAGTTTAAAAGTATACTTACTTCCATTTGCTCCCACTTTGCACCGTATATCTCATTTCCTCCACATCTGCGCCTGTATTTTTTCTTAGCTTTACATACACCATCTTCAACAGCAAATTGGTACAATGGAGTTTCAACGAATCTATACAAGTTGTCATTCTCAGTTTCAATTATCTCTGGACACCCGAAAGAAGGGCGAATATAATCTACTGTAAGTCCTTCTGTAACAGAGCAATTGTAAGTAATAATATTGTCGCCTTTATAATGTGTTATTTTTCCATTTCCTTTAATTTTGATTCTACCCCCCCATTCTTCAGTAACATCGCATTTTTCAGTAGCCAAATTTGAAACCTCTTCATGGTAGATGGTATCCTTGTGAATATCCTTAAGGAATCTTGAAAGTTGAAATATTTTTATAGAAAAAATAGCGTTTGACATGAATACTGATTCCAAGAAACAGTTTAATGTCCTTTCCATAACTGTGTGTGTTTTAGTGCAAGGTTTCAAACTTGCTGAAAAAGTGGTTTTTTCTCTTTCAGATATCAAAAAATTTAATTGACGGTTTTCAAGATTTGTTTTTTCCAAAATATTTATCAACCTCACTGAAAAGGGAAAATTTATGTTGCGACACGAAAAATACTGACAATATGCATTGTGTAAACGTTTCAAAACAGCCTGTTCGAAGACTCCAAAACCGTTTTCTAATATTTCGTCATACTCTCTATCGGAGACAAGTTCTACTCTAAGAGAATAAGTTCTATCAAAATTAAAGGCCACATAGTTTGACAAGATTAGCCTTCTAGAAGGTTCAAACCAATATTCACAGTAGAAAACTGATGCTTCGGTAGTATCAATAAGAACTTGAAGCTTGTCATTAGATCCAGGTGAGCCAGAATGTAAGAGATTTCCATTTTGGTAGCATCTTAATCCTAGTCCTTTATCGCATGTTTGACCAGAAAAAACTACTGAATCTGTGCCAAGATCACATTCAACATCTGTCTCCATCTCAAATTTTGGGTTTATTAAATGCACAGACAGAAAAGAGTTAAAGCCTAGATTTTCGATATTGATTTGAACACGATGAGTAGCCTCTGGTTCAACCTTCATTTCGCACAAATAGCTGTTTAATGCTTTATAAGGATCATAAGCTAAAACAAATCCATTTTGATCAACAGCTCCATATATGTGATGCTTTTTTATTGTGCAGGCTGCCTCAAAGGGAATCCATGATGTCGGAGAACAGGCAGATGCCGGAGAGTTGCTCCAACAAAACGCTGGAAGAGTGAAATTATTGGTGACGTTTCTCTGTCTTAAGCCCACCCAGGCGGGACTAGCAGTGCTTTCTGCCGATTGGACTAATTGATATGCTACTGAATAAAGACTAATATCATCTAAAGCGGCTAATTGACCGCCTTGAGCTTTGCAAGACCTTGCAGCCTCGTCCCACGTTACTGAAGACCCTGAAGTTAAAAGCCTCAAACATTTTTTTCGTCCTGGTATGAGTCTGTGAGTCCACCATTCTTTCGGACAGGAATGCTGTATCAAATCTTTTGCAGGTAGCACAAATGTAGATACGCAACCACAATTGGAACATGTTTGAATCTAAAAAAAAGGAGATAAAGTTTGCTCTAAATAAATAAATAATTAAACAAACAAAATAACATTAAGGCAAACACTGTTATACCTCTCCAAAGAGTTTTACCTCCAAAGTTCTGGAAAACAATAAAATGTAAAAATCTGGCTATATACGTCAAGGGACATACGAGTAGTAATGATTCAATCTATTCAGGAGGGGTGTCCCCCTATATAGCTATAATGATTACAGGAGGGGTGTACCACCATATAGCTACAATGCTTACAACAAGACAGTCCCGCCAATACAAGCAGACAGTGTGATGACCGGAATCACCATACCATGAAAATATCACACACTTTGAACATAGATCAGCACGAATTTTCACGGTGGTTGAATTCCGGTCATTACACTGTCTGCTTGTATTGGTGGGACTGTCTTGTTGTAAGCATTGTAGATATATGGTGGGACTGTCTTGTTGTAAATATTATAGCTATATGGGAGTACTGCCTGCTACCTTTACTTGCTAGATATGGTTGATTAATGTTTAACCTTGAATACGGATATAAAAACTCTGACAATCAGTTATTTCCTCAGTTCAACATTGACATTTGAGATATAATGATGCATTCAAACAAAAGGAATATTGACAAAAGCTAAACACAAGAAGTAAGTTATTCTTTTATATTCTTAGTGGGTAAAGAAATTAATTCTACTAAAATTTATACAGATCCCATTATAGTTAACAGATTGTTAAATTTTTTTTTTGAACCTGGATCTCCAGAGGTCGGTAAAGAGCAATATCAAGACATGAAAAAAAGTATGTAAACACTGCATTTAAATGGCTTGCGAGCTTAGCACATGAGGTAGATCCACAATCTTCCACCCCCTCCCTCCAACCCTCTCCCTCCAACCCCTCCATCCAACCCCCTTCCTCCAACACCCTCCCCCCGCCCCCCCCCCCCCCACAACCCCCCCCCCTATTTTTTTTAACTTTTTTTTACATCTCTTAGAATGTCAGGAAACACACTTAAAACACAAAAATTTTATATTTGATATTTTCAACTTCAAAATGAGGATGATATAGATATGTGTGTCACAACTTTTACTATTAGAAAAATAATGTTTGTAGTGACCAATTTTTTTTTTACTTTTTTTTAACTTTTTTTTCAACTTTTTTTTACATATCTTAGAATGTCATAAAAAACACTTAAAACATAAGAAATTTACATTTAATATTTTCCAACTTCAAAATGGGAATGATATAGATATGTGTGTTGTGACTTTTAATATTAGAAAAATAATGTTTGTAGTGACCAATTTTTTTTTTTCTGAGAATTTTTTTTCTGTTTTTTTTTTAACTTTTTTTTTCAGTTTTTTTTTTACATCTCTAAATCATATCAGAAAAAAAATGACACTTTTAATTTAAATTAAAAAAAAACTTATTCTTGTGCATACTATTGATGAGGACTGATGGTTCTCTTTTCAAGATTTTTTTCATGAAAAACAAACTTTTTTTTTATAGGATTTTCCAGAGCTCCCCCTACCCATTAAAAAGATAAGAAAGGGTGAAGCGACTCCGGTGGTCATCTCAAACAGACCATCGGTTATGCAACATGGTCGTAGGTCGAATCCATTAATACAATCAACATTAACCGTGAACCGCCCAATAGCCAACTATCCAGCTCCACCATCCAGCATCCACAGCAATATGTCACAGCCGTCCGGACCCATCGTACACCAGCCAACTGTCAACTGGTCAACTGCCACACTCAACATGCAAACCATACTCCCATTCCATGAAGCTAATGTAGTCATTGAACCAGTCTCCTCTCTCCGTGATCACGTAAGAAAAATTGTATCTTCTCTCTCTCTCTCTATCTCTCTCTCTCTCTCTCTCTCTCTCTCTCTCTCTCTCTCTCTCTCT